>CM033456.1:12442537-12464407 GCA_019425755.1 Amaranthus cruentus
TGAACATCTTTTTCTGTAACGGTTTGCAAAGTCTCGGACCAGCCTCTGTATTATGTGCTTTAGTGAAGCTTGAAAGTATGACCGTATATTCGTGTGAGGGGTTGCAAACAATCATCACCGAAGAAACAGAAGAGCAAAAGACTATAGAATTTCGACAATTAAGGGAACTCAAGCTAGGCCCCCTAGATAGTCTGAAGAGCTTCTATGGAGGTAGCTACAGAGTAAAATTCCCTAAACCGAAGAAGCTGGAAATGCTAGTTCTTCCAAAAATGACTACGTTTGTGGGGTCTGTAGGCCCATCAACGACTTTATTCAGTGATAAGGTATTAGGGGATTCCACTTGGTTAATTAGTTGACTGGTATATTTAAACACATTAAACGATTTTTATAGTAGGTTAACTATATTGTAGGTTGAATTTCCATGTCTTGAGGAGCTTGGAGTGCTTCGTGTCATCAAAGATACAAATATGCAGCTATGGAATTGGGATCGAGCTGTGAAGGATGAGGATGCTCCAAAGCTGAGAAAGGTGAAGATTGATAGCATCAAAGGGTTGAGGTCAATCCCGAACATAATATCAGCAAACATATATAGCCTGCTCCTCGGCAATGTTAATAAAATGAATACAGATAAGTTTTATTCTCATTGTCTACTTCAGAGTCTGAAGAAGAAGTAGTGCAGCTGCCAAAATTAGAAGAATTGTATGTACAAAGATTTCCAGAGTTGAAAACTTTGTTTGAGAGAGAGGATAATAATAATGGTCATGAAAATAGTATGTTGGCTACGTGTTGTAGACAACTGAAACAGTTAACTCTACAGGACCTGCCAGAATTAAGTTTCATACCATTACATTCTTTCAACAATCTCCGCGTACTCTCTATTCAAAACTTGAACTGGAAATATGTATTCCCAAGTGATGTGGTTTTGAGTGGTTTGGAAGTGCTTAGGATTGTAAGTTGTGGAAACATGGATGTAGTTATTATGGACGGCGAAAAGGAAGGAGGTGACAATGTTAGAGTTGAGAGGTTCCCTCGGCTCAAGACTTTAGACTTAAGCTATTTGAACATTTACCGTTTCAGCACCAGATTGTATTCCACATTGCATTATTTTTCATCACTTGAGGTGGTACATATTTCTCATTGTAATAAATTAGAAGCATTCTGGTCAGGACCTGGACCCTTTATAGCTCCAAAACTACGACAAGTATTCATATATGGATGCGATTGTATGAAGTGGTTTCTATCTGAAGAGTTAACTCAAGTTGATTTATTGTCTCTGCAACACGTGAAAATCTATGATGCACCTTGTATGAAATCGTTTTCTGCCACACCTTTGAAAGCACCGAAATTAATACATGTGCATATATCTAATTGTGGAGACATGGATTGGATTTTACCAGGATATCCAAATCATGATGATGTTCTTGATTTGCCATCTTTGGTGAGACTTGGTATTTATAATTCCAAGTTGCAGACATTTTCAACCGGACCACTGAAGGCACCCAAGTTAACTTACGCAACGATTAATGGCAGGGACTTCGATATAGGAGAATTGGAATTTAAACAATTTCTTGAAGGATACAAACCAAAAAAGGTATATACACTTACATTTAATTTGGTAAACTTAGTTGCTGAATATATGGTTTTGATCTAATACTTCTACTAAATTTGTCATAGAGTTTGTACGTAGTAAGCCCAATAAAAGAGGAGATTTTGCTGCACACAAACTCGATGAGTTTTTATTATAAAACCAATTGATAATAGGAAGAGTAGTCCATCAAACTTATGTTTGTTGGTTTGGTAAATTTTTAATGTGAAATCACACGTGATTCATCTTTTCCAACAACTTCAATTTAATTTAGGGATATAGCTTAGTCGAAATTGATCATGTTGGAAATATTAAAAAAGGAACTCATATCTTTTGGTTTTTTTTCTAGAAATTTTTTATTGTGATTGAATTTATCTAGTGAATGCCTTAATTTTTAAAAAGATAGATTTAATTATGAGTAAACATTATCAAATCCAGGACAACAAAGATGAAGGAGATAAACGAGAACGTAAGCATAAGAATGAAGAGGAAATCCAAAAAAGCATGTCATCATCATCATCATACCCCGTGTATCCCGCTCATAGATAAACTATGGTCAGGGTCTGGGGAGGGAAGATAGACGGCAACTCATACCCATGCAGGAGAGTACGGTCAGAGAGTCCCCCGGCTCCATATAATCTTCAAAGAAAAAGGCACCTGTAATTATAAGAAAGCCTGCCAGACACACCCACGTGAACAAAGCATAGTAATCGACTACTATAGAGACACAACAAAGAATATGTACTAATAAATAAACAAGCGATAAAGGTAGAAGCGGCGGTAGAGAGCTAAAGGTAGGGGCCAAAACTGTATGAGACGATGATCAAAGGGGCAAGTCTAGAAATCTAATACGTGGATAAGGCGCCGCCAAAAAAACATGTGCAAGGAAGAAAATCATGTTAAAGGAAATCATAAACAAATCCAAGAAGATGCAACAAAGTGAAGGAGGTATGACATACACCCTTTTTCAACATTTCAAAAACATGTTACATCTACTTTTTTAACTAACTTGTGTCTTAATATGAATAAAATCCCAAACTTTGGAGTTTTAGATTGATCTGTTCTATTTACAAATACCCTACAGTTTAGATTTTTTTAATGGAAAAATTGAAATAAATAATCAAGTTTTTTTGCTCGTTTTACTATCAATAATTCTAATTTTAAATTATTTTTTAAAAATTTAACATTTGTCCGTAGTTTGCTGTGAATAATCTAACATTTGTCTTAGTTTGTTGGCAGCATAATCTATTATAATCTATTATTAGTAATTACTTCCTCCGTTCTGTTTTAGTTGCTATATATATTTGCATGGGCACGAGAATTAAGAAAAGGTGGACACAACATATAAAGTACTTGTTGAGTCAAGCCCGAAATCTCGCGATGATGGAGGTGAGTTCGATCACCTCGTAGCGTACGCTTGAGAGCGACGTGGTGAGTGCAACGAGGTACGAGAGCTTGCGGTTTAGGTCACTCGACCAAGTCATTGATGGTGATGAATTGAGGAAGCTTGTGCATGTGATGGAGTGTGTGAAGGCAGCTGCAGTAGGTTTTGAAGAGGGCTCGACCAGCCGTGCATTGGTGGCTCGATCAAGCCTAAGAAGCAGCAGATCAGTGGGTTCTGGCCAGCAGCTCGACAGGTCGAGCGCCTAGTGCTTAGGTCGAGCGGTGCACAACCACGAAACATAATGTTTCTGTTTAAGTTTGCAGGTTTGTGGGCTTTTGTCCCACTTTGTCCTAAGCCTTCTAATATACTTTAGGACTATAAATAGGAGTCTTAGAAGTGTACTAGGGTTCATGTGGGATTTAAATACATAGAGACTACTAGGGTTTATCACCAAAAGAGTCTTCTCATTGTATTAGGGCTATTTGAGGGTGATTGAAGTAAAGCTTCAATCTTTGCTTTGGAGACTTGTTCTAGAGCATTGTAAGGTGAGACTTAATGTAATATTATTTATATTAATGACAAGATACTTGTTTTGAGGGGGAGATATCCTTAGATTCCTCATTATATTGTTGTGTTTGTGTTCTTTTGTTGCATGCTCTGTTTTTAGGTTATTCTTTGCATTAGTTTTGTTCTTGTTTCTTCACCAATTGCTTAGGTCATTCACAACAGTACTATTATACCCTCCACTTTTTCTTAATTGAAGAGGGAAAAAAGTTAATGAGATATAGAGTATGATAAAAATAGGGGTAACGCAGATATTTATATGATTGTTTTATTTCTAAAAATAGAAATGTAGCAAGTAATATGAAATTGTCAAAATTCGAAAATGTAGCAAGTATTATGGAACGGAGTAAGTATATGGTATGAGTGAGCAAATATATGACAAAGGTTAGATTCAAAGATATAATTATTTACAATAGATAGATTAAAAGTTGAATTATTTATATAAGTTTTTTTTTAAATTAATTTTTTTATGTTAATCGACACATTTTTTACATTGTTTAATAAAACTACTTTATTCTCCATGTAGTAAGATTTTGGGGAAAGAGGGAGCAACACAGAGGAGAATAAAGATAATATTTGCAGGTGCCAAACTTAGGAAAGAATCATATGAAGAAATTAATGTAAAAACCCGTGCAATGCACGAGTTCTTTTAGCATTGACATATACTTCCTCTGTTCCATAATACTCGCTACATTTTCCATTTTGGGAAATTTCATATTACTTGCTACATTTCCCTTTTTAGTAAAAACCAATCATTTAAAGTTATACTTACTCCTATTTTTATCCTACTCTATATCTAATTACTCCTATTTTTCTTTTTCATTTTTCAACAAATAATATTAAAAAAATTCCAAAAAAGCAACTTTCCAACTACTGTTTATCATTGCACAGTAACTTCTTAATCTTTGTGCCCGTGCAATGGTGGCAAGTAAATCAGAACAACGGAAGTATGTTCTCTTTTGTGCTATACAATACAATATTATAATATTGCTTGAATTCCTAATGAATTAAGAAAGAAATCATTCGGGTTAAACAATTATTGAATTTGTATCCTTTAATGTACTTTTTCTTAGTATAAAATTAAGGAATAAGTACCCTAATAATCAAGTGTAACTACTAAATAAATAAGATAAATTATGGAAATTAATGCATTCAATTCTAGATAATTTGAACAAAATAAGCTTTTTTTTCTAAATAAGATCCTAAAATAAGTTTAGGAAAATTTTAGTTTCCAAAATAAATGTCTCACAGTCCAACCCTTTAGTATGGTAATATTCACTTTTACTAACAGCGGACGATTACTAAACAGAGTCAAAAAATTTAGCAAAGCAATCGCTCATTGTTACTAACAAGGAGTGATTGATGTGTTAACTTTTTTGACTCAGTTGACTGTCGTTGATTTTGGATGTTAATGTTCCGTTGTCAGTAACAGTGGGTGAGTGTTAGAGATGACAATGGGTCGGACTCGGCTCGGTTTATACATTCTCCGACTTTGCTACGAATAATAGACGAACTTTTTTTCAGTCTACCTCCACTCGGACCTCGACCTCCAACGGAGTCGGATGGGGAGTCAGATTATTATCAAACTTTATCCTTGTGATATTGTACTAATGATTTTAAAGCATCAAAATAACAAAATATATTTTTCATATACAATTTAACAAAAAAAATATGTGCTTTGAATTCACTTATAACAAGAGAAATAGTCCTACAACCACAATTAAACAAAATTTTCTCGCATTTTGATTTGTCGTATTTTGTTTCTCTTGATCTGATTTGTCGTATTTTGATCGATTAATCTAAATAAAAATACCAAGTAGTTTTTCGAAATCGAAAATTACAATTACTATGAGAGAGAGCTTGAATTAGTCACATCTAGAGTTTTATAAGAAACAAAATATTGGGGTAAAAGTCAAATTTTAGGTCGGATTTCCTTCAGAGTCGGAGTCGGGTCGGAGTGTCAAATTTTTAATAAGGTCCAACTCCGGTCCGTGTCTAACTCGGACTCGGATCATAAAGTCGGAGTCGGAGTCGAATAACTTTTTCCTCGGACCTAAAGCGGTTATTTTCCACGGATCGAGTCGGACTAGGGTCAGATTCAGACTGAATTGCCATCCCTAGTGAGTGTTTTCCCATATACCTTGATCTAAGCTTTTGTCGCATATAGCCCACGTTCGTAACAACGACGATTACCTAAACGGAGTCAAAAAGTCAGCATCGTCCGTTGTTAGTTGCTTGGACTAGGAGGCGCTTATTTTGAAAAAAAAATTCTTCAATTTTTTACAAAATAGAGCTTGGACTAGGATCCAAATCTCGACAAGGAGCCCAAAGGTCTTAACTTGAAGAAACAGATAAAGATTAGAACCATTTAATAAAAATTAGAGACAACAAAGTGACACTACAAGAACTAACCTACAATTATGATATAATTGACATACGCAATCACAAGGAAGGGGAAAGGGGTTCTACTTTTGAGGAAAAGATCGACTTTGTATTTAATGCAGAACCTCATCACCAATAAGGTGGTGTCACGTTATGGAACGATAGTCGACTTTACACGAATCACCAAACAATAATATCAAAAGGGTTAAAACTGACATTTCATGGGACAATGGAAGGTCGAGAGCTTCATTACGTTCAAGGTATGAATAGTAACCTTGGACATCAAATACTAGTTATCTAATCTTGAATAGTGCAAGTAATTACTCTTTTAATACTATGTAAACTAGAAGCAATATTTATTGAAAACGAATTGCATTTACTTAAGACAATCATTCTCTCCTTAAATGGCTCATTTATTTTATAAGACAAAACAAGAAGTTGGTACATTTCTTAGGCCTCACGCTACAAACAAGCTCTAATACTAGTCTTCCAGGCTAAGAGCCACTGTGCACTTGGGTAAGGGTTTATTAGGCAATCATTTGGATCATTCACTAACTAGAGCGTCGAACAAGGTCTCTAGAAAACCATTATAGCCCTCCTAACACTTATTACTTCTGAAGGTTAAAGAGCATCTAAGGTGATCCTATTGCAAGGTTGGCAAGTTAGCTAGGACAAACCCTAAACCCAACTCAATCTTTTCTAAGCAAACTCTGGACTAATACAGACTTAGTTTATAATTAAATGTATCCAGTTCACGAGAGAAACAATTTGGCGCTAGGAGGAGGGACAATTAGCCATAAATCTCTCTAAGAATTTTCACTAAAAAAATGCCTAACAACCGTTCAAAATACCATTGTCAAAGAACCACCCACTCAGATGTTAGTGGAAATTAACATCAAGAAGATTAAACCTACACTCTAGGTTGAACAGACTTAGGTACCTCAACTTTGCTCAAAACAGAATAAGTCTGCAAAGGGAAAGCACCTCCCATTCTCATGCTAGAATCACGTCTAATATTTAGCCCATTCCGAGTACCCAACCGCCTAGGGCCCCAGAAATAAGGGGTCTCAAATATTTTATTGTGCAATTAATAAAAGAAAATAGGGATATTCTACATGGTGAGCACCAGGTTAAGGAAAACGCATGTAATAACTAATCTTATTTTCTTTTCTATATGGTAAGCACCAACTGTTTCAAAACTAGCTGCCGTAACTATATGGGCTAAAAAAACGTTAAGTGACCGTTAATGGGTGAAATTACCATATTGTCCTTGTCTTCTTCATCATTATGTTCTTCCTTTTCATTGATACCCATCTCTTCTGAAATGTTTCTACCACATACTACCCATTATTCTCCTCTTTTTTCACCTAAATACCTCCAATTCTTAATCTTTTTTCAAAAACACCCAAGTAACAAATATTCCTAATAACAGCTTTACTCCCAATTTCTTTTACTTTTCTTTTAATTCCATAACAATGGCAGCTTCTCCTCCATTTTCTTTTGGTTTACTTGTCATTGTAATCAATACATGCCTCATTCTTACTCTGATAGTTATAAGCACAACAAGTGAAAGACCCGATTACATTTGATTTTAATAGAACCGATCAACGTTGAGTATGTTTGAATTAATATTTTTTTTCGATTTTCTTCCTGAACCTCTTTCAAGGTGCTGATTTGATCCAGTTTTATGTTTGTTGTAGGTAGTAAAAACTTCGTCATCTTCAATGATATGATAAATGATCCTGGATCTAACTTATTAGTTTTTTAATTTATTTTTTAAACAATAGTAGGATACCCGGATTTTGATAGAAATGCAATGAAAATCGAGGAATTAATGGGTTTATTGATCATGTTTTATGTTTGTTGTAGGTAGTTAAAACTACCATTAATGGGTTTATTGAAATTCGCCATTGTTGGGTGAGAGAAAATGACTTAGAGAGTTTGTTTAAGGTTCGTTTTAGCTTAATTAGAATGAACAAAACCCACTTCTATCATTGATGGGTCTGTTGAAATCCGCCATTGTTTTGAGCTCTACGGTTAAAGATGAAGAAAAATAGTAATGGAGAAGCAATAATACTTTGATTGAAAGAGAAAGGAGGTGCTGACTTTAATCAAATGAAACAGGGGCAAAATGGTCATTTCCATACTTAACGGTTTTTAAACGTTTTTTGTGCAATATAGTTACGGCAGCTAGTTTTGAAACAGTTGGTGCTTACCATGTAGAAAAGAAACTAAGATTAGTTATTACGGAAATTTCCCTTAACCTGGTGCTTACCAAGTAGAATATCCCAAGAAAATATTATTGGAGCATTTGGTAAGAGTCCTACTTGTTAAATATGTAAACCAGGGTTCGAATCTTAATAAAGACAATATTTTGGTTTTTGGAAATAATCAAAGCAGGGCCCACGTGTGAATGACATTTAGATTCTTTCCTTAATTGATTCCTAATGTCCGCCTCTTTCTTCTTTCCTCCTCCAACCTTTCCTCTTCTCTAAACTCCATTAATTTCTCTATTAAAGTAGTTTTTTAAAATCAACTTTCATTTAAGATGATGGAAAAAATTTTCTTTACGAAATCAATTCTTAAACCGTTAGAATTATTTTTAAGATTTACAATTTCTCGTACCCTAATGTTGATTTAGCAATGAGAAAATTACTTAAGATCTTCAACTCCAGTCTCTAGGTGTTTTATTTATTTAATTAACTTTTAATTTTTTGTTGATTGTTAGATTTAATC
This sequence comes from Amaranthus cruentus, assembly GCA_019425755.1. NCBI lineage: Eukaryota > Viridiplantae > Streptophyta > Magnoliopsida > Caryophyllales > Amaranthaceae > Amaranthus > Amaranthus cruentus. The sequence goes on from CM033456.1 coordinate 12,451,189, forward strand.
ATTAGGATCATTTTTCTTCGTAAATCTTTCTTATTTGGTTTGTGTTCTGTGGTTAATGGCTTAATTAATGCAATTATTACTGTAGGAAATCGAAAGTTTGAGTTTTTAGGTTAATTTACAATTGGTTAATGGGAAAGTATTAGAGTTTATTAGTTGATTTTTTGTCATTAGTCATTTTTATTTCTATTTTTAAGGGTAATTTACAATTTTTTTTTGTGGTTTTGTTTTTGGTAAATTACTATCAGAAGTTCATTTAGTCAAGAATATGTTTATTATTTGAGTTTTATGTTTTAGTTTAGCTACACAATAAAAAGTGGTTTTTTGACTAAATTTTCAATCTTTCATAGTTGTCTTGAATTATTTTTGAAGGGCCTCATTTTAAAAGATTATTGCAAAAATAAATAGGGCCTCTAAATTTTTTACTCCGCCCCTGGCTAGATTCGAACAGAGCGTCAGAGTACAGACTCCGTCTAGAGAGCAGGAGATAATCATTGCTACTCCACAAACTGACTGAGAATGTAATAGTCAATTTGGCACTACTTTGGCCAATGTGATCACCACTGATAAAAGAGAGGTTGCTCCATTAATGAGGGCCAATGACTAAATACCAGCAAGCCCAATTCCCTTGCAAGAACTTTTTGAGCAAGGGGTAGATGAATCATATGAGCCTAAGAACAAGTAAGAAGAACGAAAAAGGGAGTCACAAGAGCATCACTTTCAAAGAAATATTGTAAGACAGAGGGAGGCGGTCCCAGTTCAGCATGAGAATATCATAAAGACAACACAAGGAGAGAAGTATTGTTGGTACCAGACTCCCACCAAACAGTGAACTTTCACTATGGTAGGGACCCACTCAAAAAAAGAGTGGACATAAATAGTTTACCGCCAAAATGAGTCACCAGCATCCACCAAAGAGTCAGGAAAGACAATAAGGAAAGAGGAAAAGCCTTCAGTCCTGAGAAGACTAGGGAAGGCCCCCAACCAATGAGGAGGAATATGGAGCAGAGTGTGACCCCAACGACCAACATCCTCCTTCTTACTTGACTATGTTACCCACATCCTTCTTCTCCAAAGTAACATGGTATGTACAACTATGTGATCAAACTCTTCTCCATGACTAGGAGATTTGGCGCTTGCTTTAATAGAGAGGAATCTACTTGTTCTTTTGGATTATCCATAGTCTTTGATTCCTTCACAACCTAGACATTCACTAGATACAACAAATGCAATTACACTAAGAAGCAAAAATGACTTTGATTGTGCAGTCTTACCATTGATGATGGGTTGCCCACACAATAAGTAGAAAATGAGAAGGTTAGGGAAGAAGAGATTGGCAGTAGTTCTTCAAATGAGCCACGCGAACCTATGAAGAATCAACTGAAAAAAAGGAAAGTTCAAGTGTATATCACTACAATTAGTGATGGCACGATCGACCGTGGTTGCACTCTGAACTCCGGACCGGAACGTCTCGCGACGATAGTCCGAACGGAAATCGGGAACCGCGCTCGAAAAATTGACGGAACCACTGAGCCGAAAATCGCTGAACTCGGACAAACAGAATCACGCCGGCTTCACCTCCAATCGCTTCCTAGGAACGGCCGAACGCGTGAACGGAACGGCCCGGCTTCACAGCCAAACGTCCAAGGAACGGACCGGAACCGTAAGGTTCCATGCCCAAAGTTCTTTGGAACCAGGTCAAACTGAGCAATTTGGTCAACTAGCCCTACTACTCCTCCTATAAATACCCATCACTTTCAATCCTTCCAATTCACAACTCATCTCTTCTCCTACTCTCTCTACTTAGAAGGTGTTCTCTTCAACTTATTTTTTTGACTTATTACTTATTCTTATTGGAATCAGATCGTGATCGCATGTATCGGATGGAATAAGATCGATGTAAAGTTTCAGTCGATCGATCAAACCGATCATATCGACGATCATATTGGATCGGTGACGACTGCACCGTGATCGAATCGATCGATCGACCATACCATTATTATTATTATTATTATTATTATTATTATTATTATTATTATTATTATTATTATTTATTATTATTTTTATTATTATTATTATTTATTATTATTATTATTATTATTATTATATTATTATTATTATTATTATTTATTATTATTTATTATTATTATTATTATTATTATTATTATTATTATTATTATTATTATTATTATTATATTATTATTATTATTATTATTATTATTATTATTATTATTTTTTTATTATTATTATATTATTATTATTTATTTATTATTATTATTTTTTATTATTATTATTATTATTATTATATTATTATTATTATTATTATTTTATTATTATTATTATTATTATTATTATTTTATTATTATTTTATTATTTATTATTATTATTATTATTATTATTATTATATATTATTATTATTATTATTATTATTATTATTATTATTATTATTATTATTATTATTATTATTATTATTATTATATTATTATTATTATTATTATTATTATTATTGTTATTATTATTATTATTATTATTATTATTATTATTATTATTATTATTATTATTATTATTATTATTATTATTATTATTATTATTATTATTATTATTATTTTTTGTTATTATTATTATTATTATTGTTATTATTATTATTATTATTATTATTATTATTATTATTATTATTATTATTATTATTATTATTATTATTATTATTATTATTATTATTATTATTTATTATTATTATTATTATTATTATTATTATTATTATTATTATTATTATTATATTATTATTATTATTATTATTATTATTATTATTATTATTATTATTATTATTATTATTATTATTATATTATTATTATTATTATTATTATTATTATTATTATTATTATTATTATTATTATTATTATTATTATTATTATTATTATTATTATTATTATTATTATATATTATTATTATATATTATTATTATTATTATTATTATTATTATTATTATTATTATTATTATTATTATTATTATTATTATTATTATTATTATTATTATTATTATTATTATTATTATTATTATTATTATTATTATTATTATTATTATTATTATTTATTATTATTATTATTATTATTTTTTGCCAAAAGATTTTCCATTAAACACTAAATCAAAACTTTACATATGGGGTAACCAACCCAGATTTCAAAGGGGCTCCCTATCATTGCATCAGTGTGAAAGAAAAGCCCACCTTCTAGGAAGGGTTTCTAATCCTCACTCTTCATGTGCACGGGAGCTACTGGGAAATCTCAAAAAAGAATAACGCCACATACGGTGAAGACTAACGGTGCGTCCTATGAGCCTAAATAAATACAATTCATTGGCGCCAAAACTAACAATCTGCAAAGATAAGGACTAAAAAGCACCCTAGGCAACAAGGGGAAAGGGGCTCAAAAAACAAAAGCAGAAACCATAATCATTCTCAAAGGGGAGCTACTACAAACTAATAGGACCCCAAGGGCTGCTGATGAGGAAGGCGCTGCTGCTCAGGAATGATGCTACTGCACAGGGAGAAGATGGCCTGAAGCTGCTGCCACAGACCACACACTGTTGCTGCACAAAACACACATGGGCTGAGGCTGCAAACTGACTAAACCTGCTGCTACCTATTAAGCCTGCTGCACACCCAGCTGCTACTTGCTGCTGCTGACCTGGGACCATAAGGGCTGCTGATGCTACTGTCAAAAGGAACCAGCTGCATATGCTGCTGTGCTGCTGGTCAGAGGGGCTGCAGAACACCAAACAGAACCCATACAAAACAGTATCTACTACAAACTCTATACAAATCAGAATTAGTAGCCAAAAAACGCCTCATGAGGCTGCTGTGTTGGAGAGAACGCTGCTGCTCTTTGAAAGAAGGCACTAAGCAACAAAAGCCTACTTACTTGGAGCATCACAGACTCGAGATCCAATTTTGGACAGGATTGCTCCACGTCAAATGGCGTAGTCTCACCTTTGATTCCTGTTTGATGGTGTCAACTACCCTACAGACTGCTGTAACTTTCCCCTTCCACACGGCCTCGTTCCTTGTGCGCCAAATGGCGTAGATTAAGTTACCCAGGATGGCTTGAATGATTCTCACTTTGCTTCTTGGCATATGGCGTTTGCGTAGAATGTACTTGAGGCTCCATACATTCCAGGGCACCTTTAGCCAATGTTTCACCATATCTACGCATTGCCTACTAAACTCACACCTGAAAAAGAGATGGTCTGTTGTTTCCGCACTGGAACCGCAAATGGGACAGGTGTCATTATCAAGCACCCCCATGTTCATGAGTTTTTGTTTGGTTTTTAACCTATCCTGGTACGCAAGCCATATTATGAATCGACTCCTTGGTGCTGTGGCCCTATTCCAAGCCGTGTTAGCCCAATTTTCTTTGGCTTGATGTCCCTGTAGGTCTTCATAGACTTTTGCAATGGAATAATTTGGAGTGCTCATCCATTGGCTCAACGTTTCTTTGACCTTACACAATTTTTTGATTACCCAGCTAGCAGTAGCTGGGGCGTTGAAAAGGTCCCATCTACCCCCTTTCATATAGATACCATGTACCCATTTCACCCAAAGAGAGTCCTGCTTGGTGCTAATATGCCACGCAATCTTGCCCACAGCAGCGAGGTTCCATGAGTAGAGGTTGCGCACTCCTAAGCCTCCTTCCTTTTTGGGCCTACACACTTTATCCCACTTGACATTTCCGGGCGTGTTGTTGTCTGCTACACCATGCCATAGGTAAGAACGACAGATATTGTTTATCTGGTGTAGAGCCTTCTTGGGGAGAATGACTGTTTGGGACCAATAGTTGGATACATTCATGAGGATAGAATTAACAAGCTGAAGACGAGCCGTATAGGATAGAGCCTTAGCAAACCAAGACCTGATCCTGCTTGTCAATTTTCCCACAAGATACTCACAGTCTGCGCTTGTGTATCTTTTGGAAGTGAGGGGCATCCCTAGATATCGAACAAGTAGTTTCTCAAATGTGAGATCCAAGCATTGAGCTGCAGTATCCCTGAAATCCTGATCAACCCTAGCAAGGAAAATCCCAGACTTGGCATTATTGACACTCAGACCCGAGCTAGCTGAGAAGACTTCCAACCCTTGGAGAAGGACCTTGATAGAAAGCAAATCCCCTTTACAAAATAGCATAAGGTCATCGGAAAACACAAGATGGTTGAGTTTCAATCTGGCGCATCTAGGGTGAAAGGAGAAGGCATTGCTATTCCCCGCAATCTTGAGTAACCTAGACAGATACTCCATACCTATAACGAATAGGAGGGGCGACATTGGGTCCCCTTGTCTGACTCCTCGCTTGGCTTTGAAACACGGCGAAGGAGAGCCATTGATCATCAATGAATACTGGGTGGACGTCACACAAGCCATAACAATATTGATGAGCCTTCTAGGAAAGTTGAGGGCGACCATCATATCCTTTAGAAAGTCCCAATTTAGGGTGTCATACGCTTTGCGCAAGTCCATTTTCAGAAGACAGCTAGGCATACAGTGCTTCCTCTCGTAGTGTTTCACAATATCTTGGCATAGAAGAATGTTGTGAATAATGCTTTGCCCTTCCACAAAAGCCCCCTGATTAGGGCTTATGATGGTGCCTAAGACACGCTTGAGCTTGCTGCAGATGAGCTTAGATATGCATTTATAGATAACATTGCAGCATGAGATGGGACGGTAATCTCCTGGACCTTTGGGGCATTGGGTCTTGGGGATCAGGGTGATTGCTGTAATATTCCATTCCTTTGGGAGGACCCCTGTGATGAAGAAGTTTTGGATAGCCTGGACAATATCTCTACCCACCATAGGCCACGCAGCTTTGTAGAAACCACTGTTAAAACCATCCATGCCCGGTGCTTTATCATCTGGAATACTCCATAAGGCTTTCTTAATTTCTTCTGGGGTGAAATTAAGGTTGAGCAAGTGGTGATGATTCTCATTGAGGGATGTGCTCTGATGGATAACACTCATATTTATCGGGCGTCTATCTGTGATGTCTGTGCATAGCAGGTCCCTGTAGTATGATTGGAAAATCTCCCGTATCTTAGTCTGGTCTGTAATGATCTCGTCACCCATATGGAGGACGTTGATAGTACTCGCCTTATGCCTCTGTTTTATCGACTGGTGGAAGAATTTTGTGTTTTCATCCCCCATTGTGAGCCAGTTTATCTTAGCTCTCTGACGTAAAGCTGAATCTCTGTCTGCTTTAGCTTTTTTGAGTAAACCTGCCATATGACATTCGATATCAATTAAGTGGGGGTTAGTAGGGTCAGAATGTACCTCTTCCTGTGCTTTAAGAAGGTTTAGCTCAGCTTGGCACACCGCAGTTAGTTCATCCTACTTAAACTTACGCAGGCAAAGATTCTTGATAGCTTTGAGGTTCTGTATAACCTTATGGGAGCTAGTATCATGAGGGTCAGAGTTCCAATGCTCCTTAACTGAAGAAAGGAAATCCTCCCTTTGACCCCAGAAATTGAAGAATTTGAAAGTCTTGGCTCGTCTGGGCTGCTTAAAGAACTGAATAAGAATAGAAGTGTGGTCAAAATCCCCTTCCGGTAAAAATAACACTTCTGAGTTGGGGAAGGTAGATTCCCACAAATGGTTCCCCATTGCACGATCAATTTTGCTTAGCACTCTAGTTGAACCACTTTATTTGTTGGTCCAAGTGAAAAACCTCCCTGTGCTCTTAAGATCATGAATATCACAGCTTTCCATACACCTCCTTAAGGGCTCCATTTCCTGATAGCGCGGTCTTTGGCCTACTCTTTCATCCACGTTTGCTATACAATTGAAGTCCCCAATAACTAGCCATGGATTCCGAGTTTGCTGCTTTAGGTGGTGAAGTTGGTCGAAAAGATCCTCCCGACCCTTCTTGTCACTTGAGCCATACACAAAAGAGCATTGAAACTTACCACCAACTAGGGGTGTTGCTTCAATATGGATGATTTGGCTACTGCACCAGATGATATCAACATTTAGTTCATCACTCTTCCAGGCTACAATAATCCTTCCTCCTTTGTGATGCGCCAGATTATGAGTGAAACACCAAGAAGGGCATAACCTTTGGTAAAGGGTACCTAGTCCTTGCCTCTTTACCTTCGTCTCGAGGAGACCAAATAGGCTTATGTTATGGTTAGAGATGAATCTCGCCACTTCTAGCTGTTTATGAGCCTTATTTAGTCCCCTCACATTCCAGGCTAGGATGTTATTCATCTCCATCGATGGGGTAAGCCCCCAGCATTTTTATTGGAAGTTCCTGAATTTGAGAATATTCCTCTGTTGCCTCCGATGCCAGAGTAGCAAAGGGGTTGGGTGAGGCAACCTCTATACGATCCCTTACCGGGCTATATAAACGTGGTCGAGGACTGCTGTTGATGGGGGTTTTAGGCCTCTCTAAGGATTGCTTTGCTCCCGCATCCATAACTGGTTGTTTCTTTTTCATAACATACTGTTTCCGCACCACCTTTTGGAAGCCCTCCTTGTCTTTCTGATGTCTAGGTTCTGGTTTTTTTGTTTGTACTACAGTTTTGCATTCAGCTTCAGAATGACCCATCTTCTTGCATTTCTTGCATATGATAGGTTTCCACTCATAATTCACCTTCTGTGTGACTAACTCATCTTTGACATTAATGAAGTGGATTTCCTCGGGGTATTCTTCATTGGTGTTCAATTCAACAAGGACCCTAGCAAATCGCAATCTAGTTCTTTGACTAGTGGCTTTGTCCAGTTTAATAACATTCCCAATTAATCCTGCGATCTTCCGTGGGCTCTTCTCTCCCCAATATTCCATCTTAAGCTTAGGCAATTGTATCCATACGGGCATGGTAGAGAGACTATTTTTGTCGGTAGACATCTCCGGTTTCCATGGTTTGATGATAAAGGGTTTATTATCAAACAAAACTCCATTCGACTCATAGGCCTTATCCCTGTCATCCAAAGTTTTCAAACGTACGAAGAAGACACCACTATCTACTGTACCTACGGTATCAATGTCTAAGTCTTTCCATATACGTCTCACAAAACCGTCAACTACGTGTAATGGAGGGTTTGAGCCCACCACATAGCATACCACAGAACAATTCCAATAATTGATTTCCTCTTGCACATCTGATAATTCAATTTTGGGAACAGAAATACCTGATATTGGAGTGGGCTGTGTATGTGTGGTCTTTTCCTGTTTGCTACTGTCGCATATGGGAGAATCCACTTGCTTGCTGTGTTCATTGCAATCGAGACTACCCGCCCCAATTGGAGTCTTCCCATGGACTATATCAGCCCAGCTTGGGCTGGGAGCAGCACCGCCTGCCCTTTCTTCACCAGGATTTGCAGCAGCAATCGTTAGGGTTTTCGATTGAGGGGTGTTGGTGTTTGAATCAGGTACTGCAGCACTCAAGCCCACCATAGGAGTGTTCGTGATCTGGGCTGGAGTGGGCTGCCGGAGGTCCACCTTTCTCGGCCTGCCGGGGCCCCGTGCTTTGGCGGGTTCGCCCATACCGGGGTAGTAGAGGAACCAGAGACCAAGGCTAGAGAGAGAAAATGTGGGTTGTAGAGAGTGTTTTTTTTTTATTATTATATATTATTATTATTATTATTATTATTATTATTATTATTATTATTATTACTTATTACTTATTATTATTACTAATATTAATTAATTAATTACTTAATTAATAAAATAATTAATAAATAAATATATAAATAATAATTTTAATAATATAAATAATGTAATAATATTATTATATTAATATATTTATTAATTAACAATATTTTTTTAATTAATTAATTAATTAGATAATAATAATATAATCACTATTTAATAATTATAATAATGTTAATTACATTATTATTAATTTATTTTTTATTTAATTAATTAAATAATACTCCCTCCGTTCCTTTTTGTTTTTCCACATTACTATAACGGGTAGTTCCATTTGTTCTTCCACTTTGGAATACTTTCCTAAAATGGAAAGTTTTTTTTACCTTTATACCCCCAAATACCCCATTTAAACTTAAAAAAAAAACGGATTCTTTGATGATTCCGTTTATTTGCCTCGACTTTCCAATCTCTTCATTATTACCTGCAAACAAAGCTTCCTTCTCCAAGAAACCTAACGTTTCTTTCTCTCTCTACCTTAAAAACCTTCCATGGCTTTCTATGTGAATCCCCCCTGTGTATTCATCAATTTTTCTCCATTTTTACTGCATTAAAATGTAGATCTGATTTTCCTAAACATTTTGAGGTACGTTTTGTTTGATTTGGTTGAGTTCGAAAATTTGGCCCTCTGTTTCTTCGTTTCTGTTCTTCGTCCTCCATTGTTACTATTCTTCCTTTCTTTGGTTGCCATGGAAAAAGACGAATCACACAGTGATTCAACCATACCATCATATCTTTATGATGGTTTATGCCTAAATGGTGAGTTTTGTTCTTGTTCGAATAATGGTAAGTCCCACTCTTATTCCGGTGAAATCTTAAGATGGACCAAAAAAGATCTTCTTTCATACCAAAAGGCAATTGCGGATGATGCTATTTCAGGATTTCGTGATCCTACTCCTTCTCCTACTCTTGAAGAAGAACTACCATCATCAGTTCTTGAATATTTTTTGGATTCTCCATCTAAATCTCAAGAAAAACCAACAACTCCATCTAAATCTGAAGAAGACAACCAAAATTTGGTTGTCCCTGATACTCCTGAGGACATTATTGCATCAAGGGGTGGAAAAAACCCTAAAAAACGTAAATAATTATTGTAAGGTTTATTTATGCTTTCTTTATTTTGTAAAATACTGGTTTGGATTATGTTTGATTGCTGGTGAGTTTGATGTTTGAATGCTGGTTTTGTTTGCTGTTGTTGAATCTGTTGAGCCCTAATTCGTCCCTATTTCTGATGAACCTAATTTCTGAAAATCCACCGTTTAATTTCATTGATGATTTTTTTTAAACCCCTATGATGTATGCATGAGTTTAATTGCTTAAAAATGTCTGAAAAATAATGTATGTACAACTTGGTAGAGTAGCATTTGTGTATAATGGACTCATTAATTTAAGTTTAGTGATTGTTATGTGATTATCTTCATTACTTGTTGATTTATTATTACTCCTAAGTGTCTTACATATCAATTTTAATTATGAAAAGCAAAATCTGATGGGCTGTTTTTTTGGATTATCGTTGTGTTTGTTCGATTGCTTCATCATATGCTTCCAAAATTTGTTGATTAATTGCTTGGTACTCGCACTTGTAATCTTAATCTTCCATTGTCTTCTTGCACCTTTTTCCCAAGATGTGGTTGAATATAATCGTTTGACCCCTTAACCTTGAGGATTTCATTCAAATGATGTTGTAATGAAATCCAAACATTGGTTAATGTTTTTGGATGTAACTCCTCGAATGCATCTTCCACGGCCTTAATTAGCTCATTCATGTTCTTTGGCATTTTCTTGTGCATTAGTGATTGTATGCTCAAAAACCCTAAATCTAGAATATTACAATCGGGACTATTCGGTGGTTGTTGCGTTAAAATAAAAGTTAAACCCCCCCGCCTATTGTTTTGTTGCCAAATCGGGTCATCATTAGTAATGTGCACCCTTGCATTGTCTTGTTGGATGAAAATTGTTGTAGCACCATCACTTGGCCACTTCCTAAGTATTGATGGAATTAGTTGTTCAATTAACATGGTCCTATAAACCTCTTGAGTCACCACTCGGTTGGTTTAATTTCTATAGACCCCCTTGGACGATTGATTGAGTTTCTTTGTGCCGCAACTCTATTTATGAAAGGGAAAATACCAATTTTCCCATCGAAAATGCATTGGCCATGTTGATTCCATTTTGGCCTCGCAACCGCCCCTAAAAACATTGCTTTTGGTATGAATTTGGAAGATTTTCCCGCTCTATATGGTATTATTTCCTTGTTTGATAAGTAAACTCGTTGTGTTTTTTTGGTTAAGTAAAACCACTTTTCATCAATATGTATAAAGTCATACATGGCTTTATACATTGGATGATGATGAATAGTGTCTTCTTGAATTAGACTTAAAATCCACTCAACCCTTCTTGCCTTGTTTGCATCGGTCAATGAAGGGTGGAGTGGATTTGAATGTGCCTTTATCTCCCCCCTTTGAATTAATCGCCAAACCGTAGTTGGTGCCAAGTCTAGACATGTTGCAACGTCTCTTATGCACGTACGTTCACCCATTGGCTTTGATTCAAGTACATTGGGTTGAACTTCAACTCTTTTTCTTCCACAATTTCTAAACCTAGCATCGACAATATATGGCTTGTTTTCTTCTTTACTTTCAATTGCTCGCTTCCATAAGTTACGAATTGTTCTTGGTGTGTATCCATACTTGTTTGCCATTCTAACAAAGGTTCCATGAGGGAGTGTGTCACTAACTTTGAGTGACAACATTTCTTGTAATATGAGATGCCTAAACTCGTTTGTAAGCCTTGGCTTACGTTGAGGCAACTGTTCTGCTATTGCTGGATCGTTTTCTTGTGGTTCCTCCTCGACTCGAAATGGGAGTGGATCGTATTGGTTTGATCCAAAATACCAAGCCCCCTGTATTTCTTCCTCGTTGTCTGAAGCCATTGGCTAATGATGGTCTTGTTACTGATTTGAGGTCGTCTGATTTTTGTTGAGGTTCATGTTCAATTGAGATTCTGATTTCTAAATTATGAGGTGCTGCTTCAATTTGAGAATCTGATTTTTGGTTCGAAATTGCTGGTTGGATTGTGGCAAAAAGTGATTATTTGATGTTGCTGCTACCATTTGAGGCTGATCATCAGCTTTAATAGGCAATTTCAGAATTTGTAAGGTCATTTTACTTGATTAAACCTCTTGTAATTAAAAGTAGTAATCCATGTATTCTAAATTTGGCCAATGCAAAGCCATGATTTTTGTATTTTTTGGATGAAGTTTGTTTAAGGTTGTAAACATTCCCTCCTTTTTTTTTAGAACCAAAATTGGAAACTTTCCTAATTTGGAATGGTAGTTAGATTTCCCTCCATGTATTTCTCTCTCATAATAAAATCAGATTTTTTTTTTCATTATTTTATTATATCATCAATTATTTTCTCTCTCATAATTCCAATAACATCATTACTTCCCACTAATTTTTAATTAAAATAATACCCACTCACCCCCAAGATTATCTTTTTCTTAATTTGTGTGATTATCCCAAATAGGAAAATCATTTAGGAACGGAGGGAGTATTAGTATTTAGTAATTAAATTCTTAATTAGATACTAATAGTAGTAATAATAATAATAATACAAATAAAAATAATAATAAAAATAATGAAAATAATAATAATAATAATAATATAAAAGTAATAATAATAACAATAATGATATTAATATAAAAATAAAAATAATAAAAATAATAATAATAATAAAATAATAATAATAATAATAATAATAATAATAATAATAATAATAATAATAATAATAATAATAATAACTTTATGAAATCGGATCGGTCGGATCGGATCGGATCGACGATCGGACGACGACGGATCGGATCGGATCGGATCGGATCAAATCGATCGGATCAGATCAGATCAGATCAGATCAGATCAGACCTTAGTAAATTCAGAACTTATCCAATCAGATCAGACGAAGAGAACAGACCCTTACTCTCTCTACTTAATTTCTTAATTACGCAATTATTCTCTTAATTACATAATTAGTCTTCTAATTATTTCTTAATTACATAATTATTCTTTAATTATTTCTTAATTAAATAATTATTTTTTGAATCATTTATTAATTTCTTTATTACATATTTACATTACATTACATTATTATTACAATTTTATCATGTCTTCATTCTTGAAAAAAGCTACTAAAAAAGTCACTAAAGTGGCAAAATCTTTGGGAGGTTCTTCTAGCTCCAAAAGAAAGACCACTTCAACTCCATCAATATCAACAACACCTTCGATTAGTAACTATGAACCGAATTATCCAGAAGGGTACGAGCCATACGACAAAGATTTACATGAGTATGCGGAACAAGTGGAAAGAGAAATACAAATTGAAGATGAAGAACAAACACAAGAAGAAGATGAAGAAGAAGAAGAAGAACCAACGACCCGTATCGGGATACTTAGATCTCGACAATCATCAACAAGATCAATTGAAGAAGCACAACAACAACAAAGACAAGCTCGTGGTAAACGAGTCAATTTCCAAA
>CM033456.1:12464417-12702416 GCA_019425755.1 Amaranthus cruentus
TTTTTGGCTAATTAATTTTCTTTTTCTCTTATGACCAATAAAAATAAAAAATTGAGATTTATTAAATATTTTTGTTAACAATTGATGAATTGACTCATTCAATTATTAAAGAGAAAAAAAAGGGTCAATGCGTCCAAGCAATCACTTATTTGACAAACACGTTCATACAAACTGTCAACATTCATACGACTAGGCAAGTTGTAGAGAACTTGCACAATTTATTGTGTTTTGGCTTCCCACTAAAATAGCATAGCTTTAGCTGGATCATATGCCCATTCTACAATAGGAGTTTTTGAGTAGAGCTGTTGATCACGTTCGGATGGGACAAAATTTTAATGGGGCAGAGCGAGGCGTGTTAAAATTGTAATAGGATCGGGGCGGGTTATAAGTTTGTTTAGACTTGATCTGTCTGACCTATTTAGAAATTTCTTCAAATGATTTTTTTAGGCTGATTTCGTAGCCTGAGTTGACCTGGTCTGATCAATTTAGAAATTTTATCAATTGACCGCCCCATTAAACACCTCTAAAGTTAACTATTACAATAATTTATGATAATCCTTATCTAGTTTCCAATTATATCTCAACTGCTGAACTTTTATTAGAATAATTTCTGAAAATTCCATTTATTTAAATTATACTTCCTCCGTTCCATTTTACTTGCAACACTTACCGTTTTTGGAAGTTTTATATTACTTGCAACATTACTATATTTGGGAAAAATAATTTACTTATTTTATCTTCACTTTATTCCTACCACATATCACCATCAATCATACATCATCACATTAATTATTTAATATACCCACAAGTCACAACCACTATCTATTTATAATAATTTTTTTTATTTTTACCCCACATATCACCATTAATCATACATCATTCCTACTTTTACCATACTGATTTGACAGCCCTTAAATATTGTGTCAAACCCAATGGTGCAACTAAAATGGAACGGAGGTAGTACTAATAACAAACAATTAAAAATAGAAATTTTTTTATCAAAATTAACAAATGCTAATGTAATTTTTTATTATCATCTAAGTATACCACTGTAATCATACTACCTTCTATTCATCCTAAATGTCTTATTTATTTTTTTGGCACTATTTACTCTCAATTTGTATTTTACTCTTAATCTATAAGTTTTTACGTAGTCATGTGGAATCTTTTTTGATTCGTCTCAATACAAGGATTATTAATATCAAATTTTTATAATTTTTAATTAAGAATAATTTGAAATATTAAGGGTTAAAATATTATAAATGTGAAAAACTAAGTGAAACATTTAGGTTGAATAGAAGGGAGTATAACTTAGACAACCCACAAGGCTAGTTTATAGTAGTAATTTAATTACATTTATAACACTGGTAGGTTTTAAAGTCAATCATTGGCCACATCGAAAACTGATATGAATAAGTAACACAGGGGATACTTTTAGTGATGTGGTAGGGAGTCCATTCTATGTAGCTCCAGAAGTATTGAAGAAGCTTTATGGGCCAGAAGCTGATGTTTGGAGTGCAGGTGTTATATTATACATCTTACTTTGTGGTGTTCCTCCTTTTTGGGCTGGTAATACTAATCAACCTTTGTCTGATCTGCAACTCATCTTGTGCTCATGCTGTTGGCCTATATTAATTGCTAACATATATAATTGTATTCTCAGAAACTGATGCAGGGATATTCAAGCAGATTTTGCAAGGCAAGATCGACTTCGAGACACGACCATGGCCAAGCATCTCCGATGGTGCAAAGGATTTGATTACCAAAATGCTTGAAAGAGATCCCAAGAAAAGACTCACAGCCTTTCAAGTGCTTAGTAAGATCAGACTTCATTTCTCATTTCTTTTTCAGCTCGTCTTGTATGAGATTTATCTCAAGAACATGTGGGTATACGATAGGTAATAGATGTTGTTTGTATGTGCAGGTCATCCGTGGATTGTTGATGACACAAATGTGCCTGATAAGCCTCTTGACTCTGCTGTTTTATCACGTTTGAAGCAATTTTCTGCCATGAACAAGATTAAGAAGATGGCTTGCCGGGTAATACTCAACTTCTTCCGTTTTCAACATATCTCGTTAGAATTATAAAATGAGTTTGGGTAACCAAATAAAGAGGAGAAGAGTTAATCTACGTACAAATTAAATGAGGTTCACTACTAAAACTAATTTGTAGTAATAGAATTTACTCCTCAAGTTTAGAACGTGGTTTGGGACAATTCACATGGGTTATAGTAACATTTTAAGAGTACCCTTACATGTGAGTCTCATTTGAAATACTCAGTTACATGTGAGTCTGATCATTAGAATTTTAGGTACTAGAAGAGTTACAATTTAAAAACCTCATTGAGAAACAACAAATTAGGCTCTGATACCATGTTATAAAACAGAAAATGAGCATAGGCAACCCAGATAGAGAGGAAAAGTGGTAACCTACATATAATTTCAAAAGAGGTTCACTACTAAAACCAATTAGTAGTAATAGGAGTTACTCCTCAAGTTTATGTATGAAGTGACGACATACCCTCTATTTTTTCTCCGATGTGAGACATCTTATATGTATATAATAATAATCACTTGAACAAGATATTCTAGATGATCAAACCACGCACAATTGTTATGCAGGTGATAGCTGAGAGACTTTCAGAAGAAGAAATTGGCGGTTTAAAAGAACTATTCAAAAAAATAGACAAAGATCGTAGTGGAAGTATAACATTTGATGAGTTGAGAAATGGGCTACGAAGGGTTGATTCTAAGATTAAGGAATCTGAAATTCAGGATCTCATGCATGCAGTAAGATCAATTTTTATAATTATTACTCTTTATTTTTGATTATTTCTTGTTAGAGTATATAACATATTTTGAACCATCAGCTTAAACTTTTAGTTGAGTTGGTTCCTTAACATGGTATCAGAAGCCAGGGTGACAAGAGGTCACAGGTTTGAATCTCAACCACCCCTCATTTAAGTGGAATATTTAGCACCAGGTATGAGGAGAGCCTGTATTGCATCCACACTTCTAGCACAAAGGACTCTCGTGTGAAGAGGCGTGTTAGAGTTGGTTCCGTAACATTTCTATGTTCTAAGTTCTAACTGATCAAGGGTGCATTATACTTATTGGCAGGCAGATGTGGATGAAAATGGAAGCATAGACTATGGAGAATTTGTTGCTGCTACTCTTCACTTAAACAAGTTATTGAGAGCAGAGAATTTGGCATCTGCATTTGCATACTTTGACAAAGATGGTAGTGGTTATATTACTATTGATGAGCTCCAACAAGCCTGCAAAGAACTTGGTCTCAATGATCACCACCTTGATGAAGATTTGATCAAAGAGATTGATCAAGATAATGTAAGCTCTCTTAACATAATAAATCTAGTATAAACTTAGTGCATAAAATTTTTATGCAAAAACTCATAAATGACCGCCTGATCGGTAAGTATTAATAGGCTGACCCCAACTCAAAAATAAAAACAAAAATTCAATTGATGTTAAAGGTACAATTCTGACGTTTGATTAATTTCAACTTAAAATTAACCTTGGATCAATTAAAAATAAAGGAAAAATTACTTAGAATAATTCAAATTATTCATGATTTTCCTATAATAATCCCACATTCCCACCTATTGATTAACCATAAATGATCCGAACTTTAAGGGGTATTTTTCTAGAGTAAACTTGGGTAACCCGATGACCTACTATAGTAGGTAATTCACCAAAAAAATAAATTAAATAAAATTGGCAAATATTTTTGAAAATTTACATAAAAAATTCTAAATAATAAAAAAAATCATAAATTTTTTATGAACATTTTTCTAACATCTTTTTCGAGATTTTATCTTAATTAATCTTTTTTATTTCAAAAAATAAAACTTGCTATAGCAAGTCATCCGGTCATCGGGTTTACTGTAGGAGAATGCCCCATAAAATTGTGATTATTCATGATTAATCACTAGGTGAAATTATTGTAGAAAAATCATGAATAATTTGAATTATTCTAGTTAATTTTTCTAAAAATAAAAAATTTCAATTATAGTGTTGAAAAGGATCAATTATATCCTTATAGTGGTAAGTTTTGACCTTGAAGTTATAAATAGATAATCAGTAATAATTTTAAAAGAAATTTATTTTAACTTTAAAGTATCAATTATGTCCTTGAATTGATCAATTACTGATCGCATATTATAAAAAACTATATTTAAGTTGATTGAGCTATCGGTCTAAATTGATCAATTCTCGGGTATATGACTCGGATATTCGACTATCCGGTATCCGATATCCGACATATGATCGGATATTCGGATATTCGAAAATTTTAAAATTGATATCCGTATTGGTATCCGATATCCGATTTTTCGGATCAAATATCCGATCCGAATTTGACTTTCGGATCGAATATCCTAAAAAATGATTCGGATATCGAATCGAATAGTCGGATATTCGGATCATCAGATACTTTTGCTCAGCCCTAGTTCTATGATATTTTGATTTGGCGCCTCTCTTTAATTTCCGTTTTACTATCATTTTACTCTTCTTTGCTCTGTAGTTTCAAGTCAAAACTAAAAATAATTAATAAAGGATAATAAGATTTGAATGGTAATATGAGAAGATTTTGTTTCAGGATGGGCAAATAGATTACGGAGAATTTGTTGCGATGATGAGGATGGGAAACGGAGTTGGCGGAAGGAGAACCATGAGAAGCAATATTAATTGGGATGCTGCAGCTCAATCTCTTCAGGAATCCCACACATAATTTATGGATGATTAGAGTTAATTTTATCATCAAACAGAATTGATTATAGCTAGCCTTAGGATTTCTGAATCTTTTCAAGTAAGATGCCTGATTTTTTTACTAGAGGTGTTCATTCGGGTCATCAGATTGATTTCGGGTCAGGTGTGGATCGGTTCAAAATCGAATTTTGTATTCACATGTTTTTACATAATTGTAGATCCATTTTTAAGTCAGATCAAATCGTTTTCAGTTATAAAGTCGGGTGTCTATCGGGTTATTGGGTCTGTTTTGAACACCTTTATTTTTTACAGTTAATTTTGTGTATTTTTTTTATCAAAAATTGTTGTGCGATGGTGTCTCTTAGAGATGTATTAGATATATGGGCAAAATAGCCTAATTAATACTCCCTTTGTTCTTTTAAGTTTGTCCATAATACTATAACGGGCAGTTTCATAAGTTTGTCTTATTTAGAATATTTTCCTATTTTGGAAAGTTTTTATCTTCCATATACTCTCTTTATCCTCATTTAACACTCATTTCTTTCTCATAATACCAATATAATTATTAATTCACACCACTATATTAATAAATAATACACACTATCTACAAATATTCCACCTTTCTTAATAAAATAATACCCAATATCTACAAATATTCCGCCTTTCTTAATATACCCACTATCTACAAAGATTCCATCTTTCTTAATTTGTGTAAAATCTTCAAATAGGACAATAAAAAAAGAACGAAGGGAGTACAAATTAAAGAGAAAATAATAATGTTTCTTCAAAAAAAGAGAAAATAGTATTGATGGGTTTTTTGTTTTTAGGTCGTCTCTTTGAGAGACGGTCTCTCACAAGAATAGCTGTTTTATTATTCTATCTACCCAATTTTTTTGTCAAAACAAGTATCCAAAAGCCTATTTTTTACAGTTTTCAGTAATTATTTTTTTGATAGATTGAATAAATAAGCACTCATAAATTACATAAAACTGTCTAAATTAACTTAATCTTTTGCACTATCTCAAAAAAAAACTTAATCTTTTGCATCGTTTTCTACAATAACCTCTACTTTTGATTAACAATAATGAATAAGCTCAACTTCAAGGTTTATTGTCAAGAACACATTAGCAACCAATAGTGTGTTTTCAGCAGGTCACCTTATAGTACAAAACTCACATAAGAGGGGAGTTGGCCGCACATAAATCCGATAAATTTCCATCCTAAAACCAATTGGTATTGAGAGAATAGCACATAATTTTTCGATGTAAGATCACATGTGGGTTATTTTCCAATATTACCTCTCCTCCTTCAGCCACCGACATTCACTCCGCTCTTTAACCAGCCACTCACCCTCCCCCTCCCACCACTAACTCCCCCCTCCCCTTCCTAATCGGACACTTATTAGCTCCTCTCCCTGCTCTATTATCTTCCCCTTCTTTAAAAACTATAATCACAACAACTAACATCCTTTGCCTCCAACCACCATTGCTCTCCCTCCTCCCTGTATAACACATCCGCCTAACACATCGCAAGCCAAGCAAATCACTACAACCACTGTTAAACCTAAACAAAATAAAATGCTCACACAAAATTTTATTGTTTTTAATGACATAATCTACACTAATAATAGAATACGTACTAACTATAAAAAGACTTGCAACTTAACTAAAAAAGACTAAAAATAAGCAAATCCACTTACACTACTAATATAGGAACTAATCCACTAACATAGGAACTAACCGCTAACTTAGAAACATTACCAACCACTAGAACAAAATAAAAAAAAAAATTTATCATTAAACCAACACACCCCTTAAATTTCAACTACTAACTTGCATCAACACGAAAACTTGAAAAACAGTCTTCAACCTACATAACAACACCAAACCTTTCAAAAAAATGTGCTACCGCTGCACACATCATGACACACTTGAACCGAAATTTGTTGTTGCACACAATACATCACGATTTTCCTAACAAATGGTCATAAAACACATTTCAAAAACACTTCAACACTCTTGATCTCGACACACTACACAAAATGTCAACCAAACACACTAAGATCTCCACAACACAACCAAACAGACACACATAAATTACAAGTGCTTGCTCTCTTCTCCTTCAACATTTTGAGCAAACTTGTTTTGGTCTTTGCCTTTCTCTTGCTCCTCATCGTTTTCTTTATCTCAACCTCTTACTTCAATGTAACCAAACTTTTACAATAATAGCATTGGACTCTTTTCCTTAAATGACTGTGATCTCCAAATTTTTCACCACGACCTCTTTCATAACCTCGATCACGACGACTATCATAACCACCTTTACCTCTACCATATCCACAACCACGACCCTCATAACCACAACCTTAAATTCCTTCATTTGCCAATTCATGCCATTCATCAGAACCTTGAACTGCACTTAAAATGTTTTTTCTTACACCTTGATATCATCCTTCTTTACCCAATTCGCATGAGATAACAAAAAGAGCCAAACTCGTCAAAAGAGTAAGTAGACAAGTCTTTTAACTCCATAATTGTTGGAACAATATTATTCCAATTTGAATTCAAACTTCTTAGATTACTCACAACTTTTTCTTGACCAATCTTTTCACCATATAATTTCATTTGACTTACAATTTCTGTCATTTTAGATAGATACTCTTGCACACTATCCTTTTCTCTCCCATCATCAATTTGGCAATATTACGACGAAGTGTTTACAAATGTACATTTATCAGCATCTCATCACCTAAATACTCCTTCTAAAGTGTTATCCGTGCCTCAGGGCAGAGTTTGCGGAGGAAATAAGAGGAAAAATCTCATCATCAATGGCTAGTGATGGCCACGGTTCGGGTTGGCCCGGTCCCGAACCGCTTGAAACCGGAACCGGAACGGGAACGTTCGTGACAGGTTCCGAACCGGAACCGAACCGCGAAACTGTGAACCCGCCGGAAAAAAGTTTCCGGAACCGTGGAATCGCCGGAAAAAACCGAAAAAACCGGACCAAAGAACCGCGGACCGGTTCACCCGCCCCACCGGTTCAGTGGAACCGCCCAGAACAGCGAACCCGGACCGGACCGGTTCACCCGGCCCAACGGTTCCATGGAACCGGACCCGGAACCGTACGGTTCCAACGGTTCTTTGGAACCGGTCAAACTAGCCGTTTTTTGGTCAAAGTAGTCGTTACAATTTTTCCTATAAATACCCATCACT
Source organism: Amaranthus cruentus (assembly GCA_019425755.1). NCBI lineage: Eukaryota > Viridiplantae > Streptophyta > Magnoliopsida > Caryophyllales > Amaranthaceae > Amaranthus > Amaranthus cruentus. Next base: position 12,472,358 of record CM033456.1, read on the forward strand.
TTCAACCATTCCAATTCACAACTCATCTCTTCTCCTACTCTCTCTACTTACTCTCTCTACTTAATTACGCAATTATTCTCTTAATTACATAATTAGTCTTCTAATTATTTCTTAATTAGCTCTTAATTATTTCTTAATTAGTTCTTAATTATTTCTTAATTAGTCTTCTAATTAGTTCTTAATTATTTCTTAATTACATAAATATTATCATGTCTTCATTCTTGAAAAAAGCCACTAAAAAAGTCACTAAAGTGGCAAAATCTTTGGGGGGTTCTTCTTCTAGCTCCAAAAGAAAGGCAACTTCAACTCCATCGATATCAACAACACCTTCGGTTAGTAATTACGAACCGACTTATCCAGAAGGGTACGAGCCATACGACCGAGAATTACATGAGTATGCGGAACATGTTGAAAGAGAAATAGAAATTGAAGATGAAGAAGACACACAAGAAGAAGAAGCACAACAACAAGAAGAAGAAGAAGAACAAGAACCAACAACCCCTATCGAGATACTTAGATCTCGACAATCATCAACAAGATTAGTTGAAGAAGCACAACAACAACAAAGACAAGCTCGTGGTAAACGAGTCAATTTCCAAAGTATTGGTTAGTTTTCTAATTTTTATTCTTCAATTTAATTGAATTTTAAATTATTATTTATTTTAATAATGTTTTTATATTTATATTTAGATGAAAATGAACCAGTAAGACAACCTTTTCCGGCAATGCCACCTCCTAGTGGTAGAGCTATTTCACATGTTTGGTCGTATTTTACAAAAGTACCAACCGACGACCCGGATGTTTTCTTATGCACTTGTCAAGTTTGTGAAAGTCAAGGAGTAAAGCCCTTAGTTTCTCACAATTTTACCAAAGGTAAATACTTTTTAAGTTTTTATACATGATATTTATATTTTGTACATCAAAAATGTTAGAATGTATTAAATATTCATTTATTGTGTTTTGTGAATACGTGTTAGGTGGTGGTACGGGATCCTTCAACAAACATTTGGCGAAAAAACATGGAATCACAAAAGAAACGCATGCAGCAAGCGGCAGCGGGACAACAAGCGGAAGCGGACAACAACAATGGGCAACGGACTTCCCCGGCGGACCCGGAGGTATGCCTTTTAGATATAATCGTAATGAAATGATCGATGAGTTTTCAAAATATGTTATTGGTGATGAATTTCCCTTTAACCACGGTGAAAGTCAAAGATACGAATATTTCAATAGGAAATGTTTACAACCGCAATTTAGAGCAATCCCTAGGAACCCTTAAAAGACGAACCATTAAACTATATGAATCAAAAAGATATGAGTTAGTACAAATGTTTAAATCTTGTAATGGTAGAGTTAGCTTAACAACCGATATTTGGTCAGCTCCCCCACATTTAGAGCCTTATATGTGTGTAACAGCACATTGGATAGACCGTAATTGGTGTATTCAAAAAAGAATAATCGCTGTTTCGAAGTTAATGCCCGAAAGACATACTCGAGAAAACATTAAATATAGATTAGTGGAAATTTGTAAAGAATGGAACTTATTGGATAAGATATTTTGTTGTTCTACCGATAATGCTTCCGCAAATATAAAATGCATGGAACTTCTATATAATGAACCCGCTTTTACTAGTATTTTAGGAGGTAGTTTATTACATATACGTTGTTGTGCTCATATTGTAAATTTATCTTGTCAACGTGTATTAAAAGTTTAAGTAATTTATTAGGTCACATTAGAGATATAGTCAAATGGATTAGATTAGGACAATGTTAAAAGAAGATATAAACAATAATGTGCCCAATATGAACTAAAAAAGTATATTGGGCTTTGACACTCCTACACGCTTGGGGTTCGACCCATGATTTATTAAAGAAGGCGATTGCTTATCGTCCCGTTATAACACAACTGTATAGTGAGTTTACGGATAGCCGTATTAGTGATGATACTTGGAACTTAGCTATAGGCATACAAAAATTACTAGAAGCGTATGTCCACGCAACTAAGATCTTTTCATATGTATACGAACCAAACGTTCACTTAGTAATAAGTGAATGTGTTACTGTTTTTTATCATCTTCTTTCATATTCTCATGAAGATACTAACGTTTTTTTGAAGCCGATTCTTGAAGATATGATGGATAAGTGGAAGATATATTTTACTGATTTCCCTTATATTTATGGCATAGCGACAATTTTAGATCCGTGTTTTAAAACGGAAGCCCTAACTAAAATAATAGGATTTTATTACCAAGCACTAGATCGCCCGCCTACTGATGTACATAATTATGCAGGCAATTGTAAAAAACTTTTAGTGGACCTTTATGACCATTATTCTAGCATATATAACCCGAGTCGCGATACGTCTAGGCGTGCTAGCGTCTCGGCACGTCCCAATTATTATAATCCCGTAATCGCTAACATAATGAGTCGTGATGATACTTTTCTAGGATCATCTTCTTCCTCCTCCTCCGCTTCATATTTAGAATTAGATAACTACCTTAAACATCACTTTGAAATCAACCAAAGTAGTTATAATATTTTAGAATGGTGGAGAGAAAAATCGATAAAATACCCTATATTATCGCGAATTGCAAAGGATATCCTTGCAATTCCTGCTTCTACTGTTGCGTCGGAGTCGACTTTCAGTGCAGGTAAACGCGTTTTGGACGAAAAGAGATCTCGTCTTGCACCACATAGCATTCAAATATGTGTTTGCAAAAAGGATTGGGATCAAGCGGAGGTCCGAATGCAAGGACTAAGGAACGATGATGATCAAGACGAAGATGATCCATGGATGATGATGGATACGTCTGCATCATCGTCGGGAGGAGAGTCGGCGGAAGCATCCAACCAACCAAATGATGACGATGAAGAATAGGATCACAAATACAGAATATCGGACCACGACATTAAATATAAAAGGTACGAAAAAGAACTACGTGGGCTTTGATTCCTTCGGGATACATAGGCAGCTTAGTATTTCTTCGAGATACTAGGTTCAAGTCCTTTCTCTCCCCCTTTTTTTATTATTCATCTTTATCGTTGATTCGTTTCTTATTAATTTATTTTTTTGTTTTTTTTTAGTAAATATTTTTAACGATTACAAGCATTGAATTTCGATAATAATCAAGTAATCGACGAAGTCGAAGGTACGTTCGCATTATTATAGTATTTTTATATTAAAATTAAAGGAAAAATAAGAATGGAACCGATGGTCCGACCCACCCGACCCGGATATTGGAACCGCCGGAACCGCCTCATGAACCGCCAAGGAACCGTTTGGAACCGTCCGGAACCGGAACCGGAACCGGAAACGTTCGGGTCAGGTTCCAAATGGAACCGGAACCGGGTGGAACCGGAACCGGATGGAACCAGAACGGAACCGACCCAACCCGGACCGTGGCCATCACTATCAATGGCACATTGTAGGAGGGAAAATGCTTTGGAATCCTTCTTGCGATTCTCCGTCAATTGTGGATTAGGAACAGTCGGTACCAAATTTCGTTCATCATAACCATCATCAATGGCACATTATAGTACTTTACCTAAACCTAATACAAAGTCTCACTCTCACTAGTCACTACACAAAATGCAATACTATCAATTGCACAATAGATAAAAAAAAGTATGGATCTTAACATGTGCTCTAATACCACTGTTGCACCTAGGGTTGGCAACGGATTTTGGATCTGGCCAGATTTGTGGATCCGAATCCATTTTGGTGGATCTGGATCCTATTTTTTAGACCCATCAAATTCGGGTTGAATCCGGATCCATACCAATAAATGATGAATCTAGATCTGGGTCTCAAAAAAATATCTGGACCTACATTCGTGGATAAGTAAGACCCGTTTTGTTTTGAAAATAAAAAATTATACTCCCTCTTATTCACCATATGTGTCTCATTTGACTTTTCATCAATTTTTAGATAGTCAAATGGGACCACATGTGTAGGAGAGAGAGTTTAATTTATGGTAAGGTTTTAACACATGTGTAAGAGAGAGAGTGCAATTTATAGTTAAATGGGACCAGATGTGTAGGAGAGAGAGTCTAATTATGGTAAAAAGAAGATTCACAAAATAAAAATGAGATATTTGAGATGACTTGACTTAATATGAAAATGGGACACATGTGCTGAATAGGAGGGAGTATATAATACTAATGGACTATATTGAACTTGTGCTTGCTACTTGTCTCCTTCCACTGTTCTTTTCTTGTAATTTGCTTCCTATTCTTGCTTCTCATTTTTTTTAAAACTTTAAGTTCATGTATGAACATTCTCTACAAACCCTTACCTTTTTATACATTATTATTGATTAAAGTCTAAAACTCCATGAAAATAGCAGTACGAAGTAAAATTCAATCAAACTCGCAAAAATAAGTTTGGACCGTTTTGCACTAGGACCTAATTTTAGATCCGTATGATCTGTGGATCCAGATCTGGGTGTTGACCAGTTAGACCTGCGGTTTCGGATCCGAGTTAAAACGGATTTGGATCTAAGTCCACTTGGACCCAGTCCAGATTCGACCCGTTGCCATCCTTAGTTGCACCCAAATAGAATAAAATACTCAAACACAAAAAACTTTTTTTTATTGCTACAATCTGCTCTAATAAAAGAAAAAATACGACCTATATAAAGACTTGCAACTTAACTGTAAAAGACTAAAAATATGCAAACCACTTTACTCTATGAAACTAAAACCCACTAACATAGAAACTAACCAACTAACTTAGGAACACTCACACTAATAATTAAACTAAATAAACATTTATAATAAGTTTCACACATCCTAAAAATTATAATTTTTGGATATTTTGTATGGTAGCAACATCTTTTTAAGAAACGTCAGTGATAACAAATGTTAAAAAAAATTCCACACAAAAAATTAACCAAATTTGCCCGATGTAGAGGCAATCAAGAAAGCCGCATATGCGAATACAGAATAACATGTAATGTTGTACGTAGGGATGGTCATGGGGCGGGTCTGGAGCGGGTCCAACCAGACCGGACCCGGACCCTTTTAATTTTTTGAGATCCAGACCCGGATCCGGACCCTAAGGGTCCAAAATTTCCAGACCCGGACCCTCCGAATCTGATGGGTCTAGGGTCCTTAATGGGTCCTTAGTGGGTCTAAAATAAGTCTCTTTGATTTGTCAAATTTGAAACATTTGTAAGTCATGGTATTTTTCGTATATTTGTAAGAGAGTTATTATCGTATTTTACAAATATTTAATACTAATTTAACATCTAAACACGCATAACGTCACCAATATATGCTTAAATTTTATTATAAACACTAGTTCGAGTCCATGAAATAAGGGTAATTGGGTTAACACTTAGCAAGTAGCATATATATTATTTATATATATTATGATTATATGAAAAGAAAATAAGTGTTGAGGGCATAATTCATGCGTAGAAGACAAATAAAAATGGACAATTCAATATTTATAAGGGTCATGGGGGCGGGTCTAGGGTCCGGATATTAGACCCGGACCCGGACCCGCCAATTTTTTAGATTCAGATCCGATCCGATGGGTCTCAAAAAATAAGACCCAGACCCTTAAAAAAGGGGCGGGTCTGGGGCGGGTCCAACAGGATCCTGAACCCGTGACCATACCTAGTTGTACGTAAAGCTACAATATCATTAATAGGATAAAAACGTCCAATAAGCCGTTAAGTTGTAAGAAGTGTTAAAAATACTGCGTAACAATTAAATTTTTTTGTAGTGAGCATTCAATAAAAGTATTTGCAATAAATAACTTTAAATTCATTAAACAACTAACTTTTAAGCCAAAATAAAAAAATACTTATTGTTGTTGAGTATTTAAGTATAATGTCTTTTATCTTGAGACTTGAGAGTGACAAGAGAGACAAAGTGATGATGATGCCGTATTGATTAGGTTATTGATTCAACACTATTTCTGACTCCTACCATGAAATCAAACCACTTTGTTATTATTCTAACAAGTTGAACTCCAAATTAAATTTATATCAAAGATTGATCCATCCGTGTCATTTTATTTGGCATTATTTTATGTGTTGTTTTCTTTGCATTATTGATATTTTATTTAATTTCAATCACATAATTTAGTATCTCTTTTTATTTATTGTATTAAATATCTATTTTTTTATAATAAACAACTAATTATTTGTTTGAATTCAAAAGAACCGTGTAGTATACATGGTGCTAAGTTAGAGTTTAAGAGGGCGTGTTAGAGTATATAACATATTTTGGGACCTCAACCATTAGAAAATGTTGGTTTATTAACAGAACAAATGTTCATTAACCAATAAGCTAATACTATTTTAGGAAAATCATCTCCCTTTCATTGAAATCAAAACTAACTATCTATTTCATACAATATCAAATTTAACTATCAAAATAACAATAATTATACATAATTTCTAAGACTTTCTAGATTATGTATATAAAAACTTACCATGATACAAAATTATAATTTCAGTCGCAATCTCAAAATAAAATTTGTGGTTATCGTGGATGATTTTGGTCAATACAAGTCGTATTTTGATAACGTTAGACTTAACAGTATCGATATAATTAATGATTCAGCCTTATTTTTTCACACGCCCATTTTGAGTTTCACTTCACAAAATGAAACACTTACAAACCTTGCCTCATTGCCTTGTTTTCAACCTTGAAAAGCTTAAGTTGAGCCGATTTCTTAATTGAAACAAGTCTTTTTAACATCTTCGCTATTACCACCATTTTAGTCCTACTATTACCACCATTACTATTTCTTCCTCTACTACCCACCATTTTCTTAACCTTCATAACACCCATTTCTCCACCATTACTTTTCCTTTCTTGTATTTCCTCTTTTCTATCTTCTTCATCAAAATCTTCCCACAAATAATCCATAATTTCTTCAACCTCCAATTCTTTACTCCTAAAACTAACATTCTCATCAATATCATTACTTGGCAAGATCTCTTCACACATACTTTGAACTTCCATAGGATAATGTTCTTCATAATCCTCTTGATGATGATAAATTCGTGAAGAAATCCTCCATAAAGAAGAAGAAGAAGCTGAAGATGATGATAACATGAAATTTGATAATGGGTTGTTAGAGATTATAGGAAAACTAAATTCCTCATTAGCATTATTACTACCACTCATCATCATCATTCTATTCATGATTGTTTTATCATTTAATATAAAAAAAACCCAAGATTTATGTTACAACAAGGATTGCATATTTGTACAACACTCATAAAATCAATGATCAGGGCCTGAAGGGCGACATATCGTTAAAGAGGTAAGAAGATTTAGGCTACTTAATTAGGCTTTTAAATTGAGAATGATCTGCAAATGAAAATATAGACCTAGAACACGCCCTAGGCACGACAAAAAGCAAGACAAAGAGAAAATTTTCATGTAATGAGGAGGATGTTTAAAAGTGATGATAAGTATATGAAGTTGTAGTAGGAATAGGGGAAGTGTATGAAAAGAAAGAGATTTGAGCTGAAAAAAGAGTGGATAGAAGTGTAAATGAGAGGTAAGTAGCTACTCCATACATTAGTGGGTACATAATCTAGATATGAAAAGAAAGTTTAAATTGGGAAAGCTACTTATAACTAATAACTTGTTGTGTGTCTAGGGACTTAAATGCTTTGTATAAATACAAATAAATTGTTCCTTAGCTAGCCTTTCAAGGTAGATGATAATATAAAGAATGAAAAGAAAGATATGTTAAAATTTTTATTGTAAGGTCGACATGTGTTCTACTTGACTTGATTAGTATATTGTATAGAAAATAGAAGATGGGTGATTGAGCTTGGGAACATATGTTCGAGAAAAATAGTAGATATATTAAAAAAAAATGTTGGTGAATAACGAATAAACTTGTAACAAAATATAATAGAATGATCGATACACTAGTGCGTTTATGAGTTGCAAAATAGAAATTGCATTTAAAATATGGAAAAATTGACATTAATAATCCATCCTTTTGCTCATCCGCTGTGAATAATCCAACCATTTAATTATTTTTTAATACTTCAATGTTTGCCCTTAGTTCGTTGTCAATAATCCAACCTTTATTTTAGTTTGCTAGCAGCTTATACCCTATTATTACCTATTATTAGTACTAGGGTATGTTGTGGGCAAATTTTTTACAAAGGTTGGATTATTAGAAAATAATCAAAAGGTGGGATTATTCATAGCGGATGAGTAAAAGGTTGAATTATTAATGTCAATTTTTCCTTAAAATATTACAAACAATGTACTCCCTCCTGATCCATTACTCAAAAAAAGTTCTTACAAACAATGTTCATGCTAAGTATGAAAAATAAAATCTTTTGGACGGTGAATATACTATTTAATTGAATAATAAATTTAATTGAGGGAAAATGAGGACCATAAACATTATGAAAAATATAAGTTAGTGGAATAAATTTGGAGACAACAATAGTTAAAAAAATATATTTATTAAGTTAGTGGAAAAAATGTAAGGACCATAACCAATATAAAAATATCAAATGATATTAATGGAAGATATATGGGGAACATAAATAATAAAAAAATATTAAAATGAGAATGAACAAGGTTAATTTGTCCAAAATTTATACTCCCTCCAATTCACTATAAATGTCCAGTTTGCTTTTTGGGCTAATTCACCCTATTTGTCCACTTTTCTTTTTTGACATAGATTTTTTTAACCAAAATACCCTATGTGTCACACAAGTAAAGACCATAATACTCTCACTTACATTACTTAAAATACCCAACTACCACCTTCACAAATATTGTAATCACTTAAAATACCCTAACTACTACCTTTATAATTATTATAATCACTTAAAATACCCCAACTACCACACTCTTAAAATCCGTTCCTAAAGAAAGTGGACACTTAAACAGAGTTGGAGGGAGTAATATAAATAGATAGATTTTTTTTTCATAAGAACAACAAATAAAACAATTCACAATGACAGATGAGATCAACTTTGATGAGCGAAGTATATATTAAATTTGAATAAGCATTGAAAAAGCATATTAAGTTGAATCGTCCAAACTGACCTGATGTAGGGATCGTCATAGGGCGGGTCTGGCCAGACTCGAAATCGGACCCTTTTATTTTTTATATATTCAGACCAGTATCTAGAACCTAAGGGTCTACAATTTTCAAACCCAGATCCAGACTCTTCGGATCTGATGGGTTTAGGACTTTAGGGTCCTTAATAAGTCTTAAAAAAGTCTTCGATTTGTCAAAAATCAAAATTAAACTTTTTAAAGTCTTTTTCGTATTTTTGTAAGAAACTTATTATCGTAATTTACATATATATTTAATACTAGTTAACATTTACAGTTGCATAGCGTCATCCATATATGTTTATTTCTATTACAAATACTAGTTTGAGTCCATGAAATTCAAATACAAAGTAATTACTAAAAAACACTTGTCCAAATGCATGATTAAAAACCAAATATAAAAGTTGGATCAAATTCATGATGACAAGATCCAAAATTTGAGTACTTTCATTGATTTGTTATAATGAATATGCCTTAAATTATTTTTTGGATCTAGATCTGATGTGTTCCAAAAAAAAAATCCAAACCCTTAAAAAAGGGCGAGTTCGGGGGTCCAATATATCCAAACAACAAGATAATTATTTTCTGGATAATTAAAACGAACATATACCTAAACAATATTAACCAAAATTCAAATTGTATCCACATTAAATTAAAATTAAAATTAAATAGACACGAGTTTAACCTATTAAAAATTTGAATTTAATTCTAACTAATTCGAAGTAAACTCAAACATATTTATCTTTCTTCTTTGCTTTTTAGTTCCTACAAAAAAATACCAACGGCCCGTTTTGTTAGTGGTACTAAATGGCGGTAATGAAAATGATTTAAAGTGTAAAATTTTATCAAAAATTCAATATCATTTCCATGGTAATGAAACTTTGATCACAAAAAAGTTTTTTTTTTTTTTACAAATTTCCATTACCATCTAATACCACCTCTTCCAATGGTAATGCATTGGAATGAATTTTATGAAGAAAATGAGATAATCGAAGTTGGACAAGCATGACAATCAAGGTAACCAAGAGATTTTTCAACCAATATTACACTTGTTTTTCATTCCTATTACTACCATTTATTACCATCTACCGAACGGGCCGCAAATTCACTAAAACTCAAAATATAATGACAAAACAGTAACTCAATTGTACTTGAAATTTTATAAAGATGAGGATCTTAATAACAAATCTAGAAGATGATCACCAACTAACGAACAATAGAAGATCATTGTTTGAGTATCTTGATGAAAGTGCAAGCACCAAAACTAAGAATATTTTCTTTTAAATTTATATATTTTGCTTTTATTATCCTTTCATTTATGAGTATTTTCTTTGGAAGGATAACATGAATCTCGTGTAGAACTATGAAGCTAGTCTTTTTCTCAATTAATATATGGAAAAATAAAACTTCAAAATTATACTTTATCATATGATAAAGGTGGATTACGTGGGATAAAGGTGGATTACGTGGTATTGCTTTAGGGTGTGTTTGGATTAAAGGAAATAAAGGGAAAGGAATGGGAGGGATTTAGAGGGATGAGGTATTCTTTCTTTGGATAATAAATTTGGAGGGAAGGAATTTGAAGGGGAGGAATTTAGAAGGAAAAGTTGAACAAATTTTATTAAGAAGATAATCTCTTCAAAAGAGGAAAGATTTGGAAGGAAAACACTTTCCTTCCTTTTCCCTTACCTTCCCTTCTAAACAAACAATATACACTTTCCCTCCTTATCCCTCCCTTTCCTTTCCCTTCTTTTCCTTCCCCTTCCCTTCCTTTCTTTTCTCTCCTAATTTGCTATCCAAACATAGTGTTAGTGATTGGTCATACAAAAACCCCTTCAATGATCCCCATTCAATGATGTAAGAGTGAGCTATAGGTCCGGTTTATTCAGATTCGGATCCAAACACGTTAATTATTTGGAGTAGTGCCGTGGATTAGCAAGGGCAAGGCGGGCTACCGCCCAGGGCCGCGTACTTTTTAGGGCCTAAAAAACTTATTTTTGTGATATAAGTGATATTAATTTAAACTAAATTTATATATAACTTAGACTTTTTGCTAATTAATATGAGTTTTTAGTGTTTTTTAAAAATTAGTTAAAATATTAACAATAAAAAACAAATGGTATACTATATTATGCGTTACGTCTTATGTTTTTAAGGGTCCTTTTTTATCTTTTGCTCTGGGGCCCAAAAATGAACGAGACGGTCTTGATTTGGAGATTCGTATTTGGACTCAAACTCATAACGTGATAAATAGGTCTTTATTTAATTATTCATAAACTTTTTTACATTTTGAACGTTTCTTTAGTACTAAAATGGTTCCATAAATTCTATTTAAGTCTAAATTCAGCCCAACTAATTAATAAAAATTAGATTTAGAATAAGTTTAAAATTGATATTGGGTTGTGTGATTGGTCCAGAACGAGTATGGCGGGTCAGGAAGGGATCTAGTGGGATTAGACCTTAAATGGGTCAAGAGGGAGGGTATGGGTCGGGCTTTGGTCTAAAGATCTAGATATAGAGTCAGATCTATTTATTTTTAGTTAGATTCGAAATCAGACTCAGATCTATTGGGCCTCAAAAAATTAGATCCAAAACATAAAAAATAGAGGCGGGTCCATGAAAGTATTAGACCTATAACCATTCCTAATTGGTTACCTCGAATTCCCTCGAAAAGCAAGAGCAATGAATGATATTCATTATCACTTTTCTATTGTGTCGCCACCTTGAAACAAATCGGATGGTGAATTCAACCCCAAAAATCTCAAAGCAAGCAACGTTTTTGAGACAAATTTCGTAACTTTTGTGAAAAAAATGCAAGTTGCACAAAATGTGCAACTTGACCTAGCTACAATCGCACAAAACGTGCCACTTAACCTAGGTCAAGTCGCACAATTTTTGAGACTGTGCATACAGTATTTTTAATAATTTTTATTTTTAATTTTTTTTTAAAAAATAATTGCACAAAGTCAGAAGCGAATGTGAGGTTGAGTCGAAGTCATTTATCAAGTCGAATCGGAGTCGGAGCAAGGTTAGAGTTAGATTTGAGTGGGATTATCGAATTTTTTTAATGTTAGAGCTTATTGGTATTCATCCATAAATAACAATTGGTATCAGAGCAAGGTTCATCATAAACGCAGCCAACCCTATTGAGTAAAGATTTTTGATGAGATGGATACTGTCAACTTGCTCTATATATATGGTGAAAGGAACATGTAAATTTTATGAACAAGCAGATTTTGAGCAAGAGTAAAAGTGGGAACACACCCTAGTATCATATTGTTCCTACATAAGTTTTGAGGAACAACATGCTTAATTCTAAAATGTCTATACATTCCTAAAGAGCAAATAATCCTTACAACATTTCAAAGGCCTCAATTCTACTGTGTAAAAACCCGAAACTCAACTACTTCAAGTACCTCACAAAATTTAATGTTTGAAAGGTGAAAGTCTATGAGGTAAAGATTTCAACTTTGATCTTTTTACATACATGCATTAATTATTTTTACTACGTATATTATTTCTATGCTTCAATCTTTCTTTGCACACATTTGAATCTTTTGAAATTATCAAATATGATTTTTTTTTGTGTGTTTGAAATTCAAACATATTATTTTCAAAACAATTTCAATTTTTTTCAAGAAATGATTTTATAGAATTTATTCAAAAGTAGTAACAAGTCATTTGTTATTTTTCACAAAATTAATAATATGTATATGTTAAAAAATTTTAACTTAAATTAAATAGTTTATATTATAAATTAAATAGGGAAATTCCATGTTTAGATTAAATAGTTTATAATATAAAATTTTTTCACAAAATTAATAAGATGTATAACCATGATAAGCAAGCAACGTGGTAACCAAAACTTTTAAAAAATCCACACGGTAACCCTGACGTTTACGTAATTGTTCCACCGTGACCTTTCTGCACACAAAAACGTTAACAAGCATTAATTTCGATGATTTAAGATTGTTGTACGCCTATTTATACGATTCACCATCTCAAATGCCATCAGTTTCAACATTTTTCCCCAAAACATAAACCCCAACTCGACGATCTTTCATCCAAATCATTTTTTTCCTCAAATCCAAAAATGATAGTTAGAGTTTATATTTTGAGGGAAAATGTTGAAACTGATGGCATTTGAGGTGAATTACATAAATAGGCGTACAACAACTTAACAGTTTCGAAATTAACGTTTTGCTAACATGTTATGTGTAAAAAGGTCGCAGTGGAACAATTTGATAAACTTTAGGGTTACCGCGTGGATTTTTTAAAAAATTTTGGTTACCATATGGAAAACCCAAAACCTCGGGATTACCACATGGATTTTCCCTATTATAAAAATAGTGGCTTCTTGTACAACTGAAAATTCAGTTTTCATCGTTTTTTAGTCTTTTTTTACTAATGGACTACTTGTATGAACCCGTATGACAATGAGACAATTTCATACTAGACTGGCTTATCATGGTTATATAATCTATGGATTATTATTAATGATAAAGCATTACTTGCCTACTTGTCAAGTCTATGTATAATTAGCTTATCATTCAAAAAACACCATCTTAAGAAGATTTCATAAAATGTGAATATATATAAAAAAACGTTTTTCTTAGAATTTGCAAATAATAAACTTACCTTTCTAGAAACATATTACCAATCTCAATTGAAAAGTAGTCAAATATTTAGTTAACCCACAAAGACTTCTTTTGTAGTCAGAAAAAGTCTAAAAAGATCCACATCACTACCTTACCGGCTCAACCAACTCACATTGAGAAACCCCATCCCAATGCCATTCCATCACCATAGTTACATCATTTGCCATACATAACAAACTCATTGACAACCATGCTACCTCAATCTAGTTATTATACATATACTTTTAGGATATTTGAGGACGTACTATAGTCATTACTACAAACCATACATAAATAAAACAACTCTACCAATTTTTACCCAAAAAGAGTTAAAAAAAAAGTTATCTATTCAAATTGACTAATATACCAGATGAGTTATTTTCTAATTACCAATTAATTTTAGGGTGAAACGTAATCAAGCTTGTGTTTAGTTAACTCTTCTCTTGTGCAGTACAACAATTTGGTTTATTATGACAAATTTATTATCTACAAGCCTAATAACAAATTCACCATTTCTGCCAACATGTGATGTGGGCACAACAAATTAATTGGCTCCGTAGCTATGCGGTTGCATTTGCTTTGCCTCATTTCTCAACTACCTATTTGGGTTGAAATATGAACTCTTAACGTCTCTTCCTCTTCTTCCACATCTCTATTTCTCACATTCTGTCTTTCCCCTTATATCCCATGTTACCTCTTCCTCTCCCTCCCCCTCGCTCGTTCTCTCGTGTTTAATGCCCTTGACTCGATGAGCATGGCTACGCCTTCCTACATCATAGTGTAAAAATAAGGCAACATCATCGTATCACAACCGTATTATAAATGTTTTGAGTTTTCAGCGACTGAAATATAGGCAGCATTGACCGCAAAATTATCCATATTGGTCGTGGAATCCTTTTACGACCGTTAACAAAACCCTTTTTTTTGCAATATGTCTCCTCAAATACCTTAGACAATTATGGAGGTATATGCATAAGCGAGGAATGCATGCCCACGAAGGTTAAATCAGGTAAGATAGTCAATAGCACATGGTGTACTACATAAGCTAAGAAGTTTCTAAGTCAAAAAGGTTTTTCAATTAAAACCCCACCAATGCAATTTTTATAAGATTTCTAAGACAAATAGGTGACAAATCATAATCATATTTCCTTAACAAAACATTGTTCTAAGTGTTAGGAAAATATAGTCTTCTCTTCAACAAGTTACGCAAGTTAAGTCAAGTCAAACACATTACCTTAAAGCAAATGCTAACTAAACAACACAAAATGTTGTAACATTTCATATATTAGACAAGAAGTTACTTTTGGTATAAAATTGATTCGACAAAACTACAACCAAAAAGGTTATGCTCTACATGGAGGTGCCAGAAAAAAGCAGGAATATGTGTGATTCAAACCCATTAATAACATATGTAAAAGCCGATACCATGAATTTCAAGAATGTTGTTCAACGGCTTACAGGAATACACGAAGAAACAAGTGCAAAAGGAGGTAATATTGGAGTTAAAAAACCCGAATTTAAGCTCCATGAAAGGAGACAATATAAAGGGAAGTTAGAGATGATCAAAGCTCCTAAAAGTAGTATTAAGGAAGGAGCATTGGGAAATAGAGTTATCCAAACAAGCCCTTTGAACACACCGACTAAATACTTGTCAAGCCTATGCTTAGGTGAAGACGAAGAAGAAGAAGAAGAAGAAAAGGCTACGAAAAAGAGGCGATTCTACCTACATCCATCCCTAAACACAACATCAAAAACAGGGTTTAATGAGCCGGAATTGCTAAACTTATTCCCTTTAACATCTCCATCTTCTAAATCAGGTAAGGGATCAAGAATTTCCCAAGAGAATAGCTGTGAATGTTTACCAAATAGATTGAATTATAGTGATTGATCAAAATAGATTGTGAAAGTTGGATAAATTTGTAACTAGCAGGCACGATTACCTAATTAGATATAATTGAATTATAGTCTTACTTGAGTTGAGATATCTTAAAACAATTTGGTTAGAGGACTCTCAATGGTGAGTTAAAAAAATTTCCTCATTAATTTTATATTTTTCCTTTTTACCATATTAAATTTTGTGTGGAAATATTTATTAATCTAACTTATCTCATCAACGAAAAAACAATAAAATTTCCTCACTATTTTTTCCCTCTTACTATTTTTACTCTACCCTCTTGTGAGGAATGGTGAGACCCTTGTGAGGAAGTCTTAAAAATTTCTACTCACCTGGAATTTCTTTAGAAACTTTTGCAATTTTTTGTGGGTTTTTACTAGTAAAAATCTCACAAAAAAATTCCAATCAAGAAATTTTCTAAACCAATGGGGTGTGGTCTAATAGAAAGAGTAGTGTATCAAACTTATATGTTGGTCAACCTCTCTAGTTATTCGATATGGGATGAGATTACATATGGGTTATTTTCGCAGCAAGCCTTTTTTCGTTGATTGAGATTTTTGTTTCTAGTTGATCAGAAACTGTCAGCTTTGATGTCATGATAAATTTATCACTGAGTTTATACACTATAACTCTATAAGACTTGCATAAGAGGAGAGTTTGACCAGTATAGTTTTCTATATTACATATTTTAAGACTATGGCGGTTAATTCAAAAATGATAGCAATTTAGACATATCAAATGAAATTGTGTGTGTTTCATACCTTCAAGCTTCAAGTTCGGTTATGATCGCGGGCCATAGGAGCAGAAAATTTGGTTATTGTGGAACAGGTTGCCATAGTGATACATGATAATTTACTTATGTACTTAAATATATTCTTTAAATGGTTTATTGTTAATTAATTTGAAATATTACAAATAATAATAGAATTTAAATGTATTCAAGGTCATTTTTGTAATTTTAATAAAAAGTAGCGACACGATGAAAAAGATGGCACCGTTTAAGTGGGATGGTTTTTGCTGATTTTATTTATCCATGACGACTAATTTTTACTCATCAGTAAGATACTTGTAGAGGTATTTTTGAGCAGGTGTGGATGAATAGCGGAACAAACTTAACTCTAAAAACCTACCAGTAAACCTAAAATTTTAAAAGTCTCTCCCTTTTAGCGGATTCACTTTATTTGCAGCTACTCATCCTTTTTTAGCGGCATGATCCACGGCATGGTTCTTAAAATTGCGATTCTAATCTACGATTCTACGATTCTACGATTTTACGATTCAAAAATTAGCGAGCGATTTAAATCGCAGGTAGAATCTTAAAGTTATAGAATCTCACGATTCTAGTTGGAATAACATTTTTAGAGGTAAAATCATAACACGATTCTACGATTCTACGATTTAACGATCTGATTCTACTTATATAGTATGAATTATTTTTATTTTTCTTATGTATCATATTACTAACCTCTTTCACATATAAACATAAATTTCAAATTGTCCATCATGACAACTTTTAAAAAACAAATTTCTTAATTGGTATAAAAATTTAAACTAATTATTGAAAAGTTTTCGTTATATTCTTAAAAATAAAGTTAAAGAAACTTTAATTCACAAATTTAAACTTTTGAATTGGATAAAAATGATAAGAAACTAGATATTTTTGATATTTTTAAGCTTATTTGTATAATCGTACGATTCTACGATTCAATTATACCTCTCTAAACGATTCTAAGTAGAATCACGAGTTTAACAACTTTGATCCACGGGTAAATGAGCTTTTTTAATTAAGTGTGTAATCATGTAATTAGAACTTATTTAGTTAGGGCTTATGACAAAAAGATTAATATTATCTCGGCTTAGTAATGTAATTTGCTGACATACTTTAATAATAGTTACAGAGTTATAAAATAAAGCGAACATTAATTTTAAAAATTCCAATTTTAGGCGTGGTTTAATTCTAAAAACTCCCAATATCAGATTCATATTTAAAAATCTAAACTTTGGGGGTTGTTTAATTTTAAAGCATTAATTGATCCATTACCGATACACAAGGTTAATTTTTTGTGATTTTCATGGTTTTTTTTTTTTTTTTTTTGTTAGAATTCACCCAAGAAAACTAAGTAAAATCACCACAAGACTAAAGGTAAAGAAATGCAACAATGAACTAGAAAGCACCCATAGAAAGAAAAAAAATTGTATTGATTAGTTTTAGATTACACACACTAATCAATTCTAACAAATGGAGATGAAAAACTATAGAGATTACAAGAGTAATTGAAAATCCCCAATTCACTCAAGAACCCTAATTAATGGTTCTCCCTCGATCTAATTTAATCTCACTTGTGTTTTTCTCCCTCTTGATTACAATGTAAAAGACTTCAATCTTGTAAATGATGTTTACTTGGAGTATTTATAAGGCTAGAGATGTGATATACAATCAAGAAAAACACGTGCAACAAAGACCCAAAAAACAGAAACACGCATGTAATATTCCAGTGCTTTTGCTCGACTGGAAGACTTGGGTCGAGCCAATCTGCTCGACTTGATTGAGCGTGCTCACTGATGTGGTCGAGCACACCTGCTCGACTGGGTCGAGCTACCCACAGCAGGTCGAGCCACTTTTCTGACTTGAGCTTCTTATATTCTTCACATGCTCATCCATTCCAAGCTTATCATACTCAATACAAGACCCAAGCTAATACACATAATGAGATTATGAGTCACATAACCTAACATTTTTAAAGGGGTATTCTACGTGATAAGCACGAATTGCAAAAGACCAGTGGTAGCAAATCTTAAAAAAAAAACTCCACATAATAGCATTGTACTTTTAGAATTTAAGTTGTCGTAACATTAGTGCCCACAAAACATTAGATTATACGTTAAGCTGTGAAATTTCGTTTTTACCCTTGTCTTCTTTCATTAAACTACATTAACCTTCTTTCCTTAAAATTCTACAAAATAGCATTGTACTTTTGGAATTTGAGTTGTCGTAACATTAATGCCAAACAAATGTTAGATTATGCATTAAGTTGTGAAATTCTAAAAGTACAATGCTATTTTGTAAAATGTTTAAAAAATTTACTACCAAAAGCCTTTTGCTAAAGTTCGTGCCAACCATGTAGAATATTCCTTTTTAAATGACATGTGTTACCATATGAGTGGTTATCCTATTTATTGTAAAAACCTATAAACAAAAAAAAAACCTTAGTAGCTACCCCTCTTATTTTTGGGCATCACTGAGCAAAACCATCACCCCACTTCTGATTGGCGACCCATTGGTAGTATGGGAGGAATTTTTTTGTGGTTTGGGGAAGAGGGTAGTCAACTAAGTGGAGGAGGAGATTGGGGATGTGTTCCACTAGGTGAGGAGGGGTTAATAATTAGTATTTATATACTTATCTTTTTTTTTAGGGTTCTTAAATCTTAAGAGTATTTTCCCATTTCCAGCCCACTGCCCACTGTCAAATACCTTAACTCATACTTCCTCCGTTCCATTTTAGTTGCACTAATGGGTTTAGCACGTTTTTTAAGGGTCGTCAAATAGTATGGTAAAAGTATGAATGATATATGATTGATAGTGATATGTGGGGTAGAAATAAAAAAAACTATTATAAGTAGATAGTGGTTGTAACTTGTGGGTATATTAAATAATTAATGGGATGATGTATGATTGATGGTGATAGTGGGTAGGAATAAAGTGAGGATAAAATAAGTAGATTATTTTGCCAAAAATAATAATGTTGTAAGTAATATGAAACTTCTAAAATTGGTAAGTGTTGCAAGTAAAATGGAACGGAGGTAGTATTTGACATGAAAAGACTTATTTTGATGAATATGATTTTTCAAAGCTTTAAATTTGGATATTTCTCACATTACTCAAACACTGCAAAGTTTTGAACTCAACCTTTATCATATATTGGAGAGTTTTTGTGAACATCCTCCATTGAAGGAACCATGGAGAGCATGCATCTCCAACCCACCCAGCATGGGATGAGGAGGGCGAGAACGGTTGAGCAAAACACATGTGAAGTTCTCCACCTTAAACCTTTTGCAACATTTCACCGCTACCAAAATTAGTAAAATTCTGCTCATATTCTGTCTAAATTGTCCAGAATTTTATATTAAAATTATAATTAAATCTATAAATAAATCAAAAATAAACACCGGGTACCCGATTAAATGGGTCGGGACACAGGCTGTTAAAAGAATTACCCGGCTTTCTGGGTACCCGATTAGCCGGGTACCCGGTAATGAACACCCCTACCCACCAATACTTTGAATATTTTTAAACACAAATTGTCGTGTAAGACGATCTCACCGTGAGACGCTCCATAAACATGGGTTAAATAGTCTAACTAATACAATTATTAGTATACTAGGATAGAAACCCGTGCAATGCACGATTTTTAAATACGTTTATATCTTAATGAAATTTTAGACGAACGAACATCTTAGATTATTGATGTTTTATAGAAGAATATATTACATTCATGTTTGGTTGATCTATACTCACCCACTGCAGGGTTAACTCCAAATTTTGCAAAAAAAGATATGATTTTCCTAACACACAGGATTTAATATGAGTTGGCATTGTAAATTTTCTCATTGAAGTCATTATAGTTATTCCCTTTTCGTCCATCAAGATTAAGTGAATAGATATGGTCACATCTCTCTCTTTATACTCTCACATATGTATGACCTTTGCATTAATTTTCCATGTTCCCATACCACTCTATATTTCCTGAACGTAATTTAAGCCCATGATTATAATTGAAAATATTATTCACCAACACTGAAGTTTGAGAAAAGAGAAATAATATGAGAAAATAATTAAGTTGGTCAAATGGCGTATTTATATTGTAGTTCATGTCATTGTATTGAAAGACAATTTCTATTATTGTCAACTTATAAAAATTGACTAAATTGAAATCTATTCAATTAATATTCCTGCCATTAATATAAGTCATAATTTTTTCTTTTCGTAAAAGAATAAAATTTTCTGAATTGAAATTCCTGCAATTATTATGAATCCAACGTTTTATTTTTGTAAAAGAATAAAATTGATTGAATTGAAAATCTTGCAATTAATATTCCCGCTATTAAGATTTATGTCATTAATATAAATCTAAATTTTTATATTTGTAAAGAATAAACTTAACTAAATTGGAATTACTACAATTATTCCTGCTATTAATATGAATGCAACATTTTATTTCTGTAAATGATTAAAATTGACTGAATTGCAAATCATGCAATTAATATCCCTGCCATAAATATTCTAATAATCCTGGCCAATAAAAAAATTACACATGGCACTCTCTTATTCAATCTAATTTTCTTTACTATACAACAAAATTAATTTAGTGTATGATGTGCTCCTTGTTTTGAGGTTGTCTCACCGAGAGACAATCTCTCACAAGAGTAGCTAATTTTTAAACCAGATACTCTCCTGTAAGACGACCGTAGTCGTGCAACCGACCCAAGCCTAATAAGTTTTTTTTAGAATATTCTAACATACTGATTATAACACTTAAAAGGACAATTTCAAGACTTAAAAATCCAATTTTAAGACTTAAAAGACTAATTTCAAAGTTTCTAATATCAACTTTCATGTTTGAGTCATTCTACTCTAAAGTTGAAATGAGATATTTAAGTCTAGAATTGGTCTTTTAAGTCTTAAAATTGGCATTTTAAGTATTGAATTGACCTTTTAAGTCTTAAAATTGTCAAATTTCATGACTTAAAATGTCAATTTGGAATCCTTGAAATCGGTCTTTTAATTCTTTAAATTGGTCTTTTAACTTTTGAAATTGACATTTTAATTTGTAAAATTGGTAAAATAACATATATACTATTGGGTCGGCCAAATAAGATGCGTCTCACAAGTGAGACGGTCTCACGCAAGTTTTTGTGTTTTTAAAAAACACTAATAGTTGCGAGAGACCGTCTCAATTGGACCGGCCCATTAGATTTTTTTAAATACAAAAATGGAAAATGTAGTGTAACTGAACATTTACTCGGTAGGGGTTGAAAATATCTCAAGTAGGCATTTAAGATACGTCAAGTAGGGTTCGCAATATGTCAAGTAGGTATTTTTGATATGTTGAAGTTGTCAAGTAGGTGTTATGTGTTGTAGGTGTTTAGTATTTGTTGTAAGGGTTTAGGTTATGTTCAATAGGTGTTTAGGTTATTTATTGTAGGTGTTTTGGTTATGTGTTGTAGGTATTTTCGTTATGCGTTGTAAATGTTAGGTTATTCGTTGTAGGTGTTTACTTTATGTGCTGTAGAACTTTATATTGTATTGTAGGTGTTTAAGTTATTTGATGTAAGAAGTTATGTTATGTACTATAGGTGTTTATATGTCTACTTTAATATGCTAAAATACTTACTATAACTAGCTCAAAATGCCTATATCAACTATTCAAATTGATTTTTTCAATATGCAAAAATACCTACTAAAACTACCTCAAAAACGTATTAAAACTAGTTTAAAATACCGACTAAAAAATTATAGTAGGTGTTTTGTGAAGTTTATTTTTTTAATTGGACTAGGCTTTAAGAGTCATCTCTCAATAAGACAGTTTCTCAAGAAACCTAGTGTTCAAAAAATTGGGTTGGGCTCTTCCTTTTTTGAGTTAGATGAGCTGATACTGACAAGTAATCCACCAATTATTAGTTTTAAGGGACAAATTATAAATTGCGACAAACTCAAAATAAAAAGTTTATATGCTAATATTTTGTATTATTGAGGAAGCCCGTGACACACCCAAATATAAGGATGGCTCATATGGGATAGACTTCCAGCCAAATGATTTTCAGCCGGTCTTGGCCGAGACCGTCTCATTCGGAGACGAGGCCCAGCCCACTTTTCTCTCTTTGATTCCATCTTCTGGGCATTTTTCAATTCTAATCATAAAGGTATCAGTTTTGACCTTAAAGATATCAATTTCAATTTAATCATACATGTATGAACTACATTAATCATGAAACTGAATACTATAAAATGAGAATTGAATAAATTAACAATGAAACTGAATACTATAAAACTTAATACTGATACGCATGATTTATGTACATTTTATATCAATTTTGACCTTAAAGATATCAATTTCAATTTAATCATACCTGTATGAACTATATTAATCATGAAACTGAATACTATAAAATGAGAATTGAATAAATTAACAATGAAATTATTTTGGTTTGAAGGAATGTGGAATAATTATATCTACAATATCTTAGTTTGTTAGTAGAACATGTATGTCTAAATGCTTTGGGTAAACATTGATGTTAATATATGAAGGCTAACTTACTACAATGATTATGTTAGTAGAACATTGATTATGTTTTAACCAACTGTAATGTTGTAATGCTAACTTACAAAAATGATATGTTAAAATACTCAATTCCTCTTAACATAACAGTTGATATGTTCAAAATACTCAATTTTATAGGTTGTAACGTTAACTATCCATTCATATTGTATATGTAGTTATAGAAATCATTTGATGTACAAATTATTTGATGTATGTAATTGATGCAAAAATTTGTTGTACAAGTTGTATATATTTAACAAAGAATGGTATGCAATCAAATTATATGTTTGTTTCTTATTCTAACTTGAATGCAAACTTAGCAAGCAGTAAAATTGATATGTTTAAGGTCAAAATTGATACGTTTAAGGTTCAAATTGAAATTTTTCCAGAAAAATGAAAAAAACGATTTTGAAGGAAGCGTGCTGCTATGCAGCTATCATAGGCACCATGTCCGTCTCATATGAGCCGCTCGCCAAGTTTTTGTGAATGATTTTGGTCATGTCATGTCGTGAGATATTTATTATTCACTCACCATCGATGAAGAAAAGCGGCGGATTAATGACCAAAACAAAAGCCTATAAATTAAAATTACGGGCTTAAATACAAATATTATACTCCTTAATCACAAATTACTTTTATATTCTATTACTCCCACTACTAGGCCACTCCCCCAGAAATTCTGCTTTACGTTTCCCATCCCATCATAGAATATTTCTTCGAATAACTTCATCAAACGACATACAATCCAGTAATGGCACCGCCGGCAATCGCTGATGGCGGTGGGGGAGGTGGCCAACAGCCACAACAACGCCAAGGTTTCGGCCAATCTATCTCTGGAGTTATAAGGATGGCTGTTTTTTGGTATTTTGCATCCAAATTCTTCTTTTCCCCTAAAAAACCTGCTGAACCTTCTCTTCTTATGTCCAATCTCTTCCAGAAGGGCGAACCTTTGGTATGATTCTCACCTTCTCTTCTGTCTTTCTTTTTATCATTTCAATATACTGTTAATTTTTACTTGTTTCGATCTGGGATTAATACTACTTGATTTAGATCGGTGATTTCTGTTACTTTGATTGGTTTTTGTGATCTTTCTTAATTTGTTTTTTTTGATGTTCTTTGGGGTGTTTTGGCCTTCTGATTGATTTTATTACTAATAGATTTTATTTTGAATTTGAATTTACGAAAAATGGTGTAGAACTACCTACAAAATTGATTTAATATAGGAAGCTACCCAAAACAAAAATTTTTCTTTCAAAAATTACCTACAAACAATTGGCGTTTTGTCCAAAACTACTAAAATAAAGTTTTTCTTTCGTTTTTTTTTACAAAAAACTATCTAAACAGTTTATTTTGTTTGTCTAACACTAAGTAGTATTGGGGATTTTGATTGAAGATCGAAAATGAGGAGTAACTTCGGTGGGTAGATTAAAGGATTTGGTCTCTTACGTTTTCTGATCTATGCGACTTGTATTTGTTCATACTAACGATATCAGATATTTTCTGTTATAAGTAGGTACCGCTTAACAAAGAAGTTTGATTTATTAGGTAATCTTTGACAAAAGACATTTGTTCTAGGTATTTTCTTGCAAAAACCCAATATTTGTGAGTAGTTTTTGACAAAAAGTAATTTTTTATAGATAGCTTTCAACAAGTTTTCCTATGGGTGTTGCTTAGTTTTATTTGTTGAGCTTTTTTACTATGAATTATTTCAATCTTGATGGATATTGACTTGGGGAAAAGGAATTTTGTTTGGGAGGAAGGAGTTTATTTGAGGTTTTAAGTGAGCTCACACAAGGGCAGCCTAAGCAGGGTCGAGTGAAAGGTCCCACAAAACCTGCATTTCTGCAAGAGGCTGCTTATGGGACTCGAACCTGTGACCTATTAGTACACCTGAAATGTTGCACCATGTTTGGAAAGCTTGCTAGTATTATAAGTAAAGGTAGATGTTGCTGTTTGTAGGTTGTATGATATACTTTAGAAGCGGCATTGGTTTTTCTTTGCTTGATTGATATAACACATTCGTTTTTTGTATAACTTCCAGTCTCTAATTTTAGTTCCCTAAAGTTGCATGATTTGTACTTGCAAGAAGCTTAAAATTAGTTATTGGCATAGTAGTCATGTTAATTAGCAAGTGACAACAAAAAATTGGAAATGACTTTTCCTGTTTTTCTTACATAGTTTTTTTATAAGAATTTAGGAGGAAAAGGAAAAGAAGGAAATAGGAAGGGAAGAAAGGGAAAGAAGGAGAGGAAATAGTAAGAAAGATTTTCCTTGTTTATTTAAGAAGGAAAGGAAGAGATATGAAGAGAAAAATCTTTCTCCTTTCAAATCTTTTCCCTTTTGGAGACACTTTTTCATTAACAAAGTTAAGGGAGCTAATCCTTTTGAATCCCTCCCTTCTAAGCCTTTCCCCTCTAGATTTGTGATTCAAACAAAGGAAATTAAACCCCTCCAAATTCCTTCTTTTCCTTTAATTCCTGCTATCTAAACGAAGTGTAAAAGAAAGTGAGATCTCAACACTAGAGAATGGTGAATTAGCCCCAAGCTCTTTATCATATCTAAACACTAACAATGTCAAAATCTTAATCTCAAAAGATTGGGGTCGACTACATGAATCATTATATCAGTTTTAAAAGTCACCCACATGAATTCTTCTTTTCCATTCATTTTGATTTTGTAACATCTCAATTTGTAAATTTAGATCTTTTATATCATTGTCCAGTCTTTCCCTCCAAACCATCTTTGGCCTACCTCATCCTCTTTTTAAGTTTACAGAGTTTCAACTTTCTGTCTTCCATCTTAATTTGTTAATACCTCATCTTTGCAATTGCACATGTCCAAAATATCTTACAATTCTTTTTTTATCTTTTCTTTAATATTTGCAACTTCTAAACTATTTCTTATATCTTCGTTTCAATTTTGATCCCTCAAGGTATGGCCATTCATGCATCAAGGCATTCACATTTTCGCTACTTTCTTTTTTCTACTATGATCATTTCTAAAAGCCCAACGAATTGCTCTTTATAGCACTGATCTAATAGTTGTTTGATAAAACTTGCTCTTTGACTTTAGGGGTGTACCTCAATCACATAATATCCTAATAGTTGCTCTTTATTTTGGCCACCCACGCTCTGTGGGTCACATCTTGTTGGATGTCTTCACTACTCTAGAATTTAGATTCAAGGTATTTGAAACATCCATTTGGAGTGATTTCTTTCGTTTCTATCTTTATAGCGCCTCTCGTTATCTCGTTCCCTCGTTTGTGCTACAGTTACACTTGTACTATATAATATATTTGTTGTGAATTCCCTCCTTTGTCATTTGCCCACCAAACTACTCTCGGTACCTTATCATATGTTATTCCAAGTCAATAAAAATCATGTGCAATTTTTTTTCTATAGCCCTATAGTACTCCATTATATGTCATTTGCTTTGTTTTTGTTTGAATTTGATATTTGTGTTTTCAGGATATGTGGTTGTATCTATCTGAGCATGAGAAGTTTAAAGATTTTGGGGATGAAAGAGCACTCATCTGGCATGAGACTAACATTCCTTATGCAGTTTGGAAACCAGAGAGTACTAGGTCTCTCTCCTTAAAATATCAGCCTTCTGAGGTGATTAGCGTCAATTTGATATGTGAATGATTTTCATTTCTTTACTTGTAAAGCTTCGGTTGTTTAACACTTGTGTTTTTAATTTTGAACATTACCCGCTGTTGATCTTTACTTCAGGCTTTAAAGCACAATGGAACTCTTTACACTCATGTATTCTTTGCTCGATCTGGATATTCACCAGATCCAAATGATCCCGAGTACCAACCTTTGGCCGCTTTTGGTAGAAGCAGACGTATGTTTTTTTGTTTTTATAAACTTGATAAAATGAGGTTTTTAGTTTATTGTACTTTGTAAAAAGTTTATGGTATTTCACCTACAGCGATTGTGACATTTTTGCCCAAGTCTAAAAATGACAAAAAGAAATCTCTACTTGGAGGCACCAAAAGCAATTCTGAGGATAAAATGATGTCCAAGGTGAGTACACCTATCCTTTTTTATGTAGTGGCTAAGAGTTGGTACATATGTGTTTGTTTGCATGACTCTTAATTCAAGTTTCTTGAGTATAGTGGTATATTTAACCACTCTTGTTTAGTACTCCAAACTTCACTTATTCAACTAACGTAGCTAGTATAGGCATAAATACATAGGGAAGTTTTTGGAATCTTTGAACATGTTCTTTGTAATTTTGTATTAGCCGACTCGAATCTTTAGGGATTAAGGCTCTGGCACTATTGTTGTGTTGTGGGTTTGCTCTCTAAATAATAAACTTTCATAACTGAATAAATGAAGATTAAGATTGGTGTTTAAGAAGTTTTCAAGATTTTTCTTTGTTTGGTGTAATGTCAGTTTACTGTATGAACTTCCTAATCATTGTAACACTTCTAAAGAAATTGTGGTTGTTCAATTAGTTGGAAAAGAAATAAGATGTTTTAACTCTTAAGGGAATTCAAAATTGGGATATTTTTGTTGAACAAAATTACAAGAATAATTCTCACAAGATGGCGAAGGTGCTTATGAAATTGTCTTTCCCTTGCAGTCAAGTGGAATTTCATTTTAGAATTTTCAGTTCGTGTAATTAACTAGAAATGGTGGGGTATTTCCTTGGAATTGTAGTTTCTTGAGAACCATAGGGCATAATGTCAAATGTCAGTAATGGTCATGTAATGACTTTTGTGGTCATATGGTTTTGCGGTTGGCTTGGCCTATATTTCAGCCGCGATAAGCTCAAAAAACATTAAAATACAATCTCAATTTAGTGATGCGGGTGTTAATTTTTACTGTGTTGGGAACTATAAATTTAATTAAATTAGTTCTATGTTAAATGTCCTTCTTGACTTTCCCATGTCAATTATTTAGATATGCAATCCAGTTTCTTGCTCTTCCATTGTAAAGAGCCATTTCACTATTGTGTAAAGGAAAGAATCTTTTCATCCGACTTTCCATTTGATTTTTATGGGAGATCAGAAAAAAAAAATTATAATAAGGGGGTGCTCGGCAGTGGGAAATGTGAATTATGAAACTTTTAGTTGGGATTTGAGACTTTGGAGCTTAAAAGGTCTCATCACTTGTTTTGTTTGTTATGTTAGACATTTTGTTAAATCTTTGAGGGTAAAGTCTCAGCCTCCAATACCTCCTCCCTGTGGACATTTTTCTTAGGGACTTTGATCAAAGTTTAGTCCTTTCCTTATTCGGTTATTCCCCTTCCTTGTAAACAACCAAGGACTTGGGAATTTTTTTATATAAATTCTCATCCTTTACCCCAAGTCCTGTTGAACAAACACCCCTAATGTGATGGTTAATACTTATGGGCTTTTGGCCTCAATCCTTGTTATGGAATTGTTTGAGAGGTTCTTACAATTTTCAATTATGAATTTTAGATTAACACTTGACCCTTTTTTTTTTCTAAAATGCTAATTGCCACTTGATATTATTCGAAAACACTTTGATATGAATATAAAGCAAATGATATGTTATGCTATCAGGTAGAAGAGGCTTCGCAAGAAGAAATTAAGGATGAAGGCCCCCCTGTATGGATTTCTTATTGGAAACCCAATGTGACAATCAATCTGGTAGATGATTTTACGAGGTGAGTCGAGTTTGACTTAACCTACATGAAGTAATGATGTTGAAGTTTTTTTTGCAAGGGACTTTTGATGTTTGTTTTAGCATATGAAGTTTGGTCTACAACTTAGTCGTTTGAAACAAAGACATTGAAACAATTTTAATTTTTGAAAAAACATCTTTGCATGCTCTTTGCTCTTTGTTACTTATTTTTATAATCCTGAATTTATTATCTCTAGTCTACTACTGTCCTATGTTATATGCTTAATTCATGCACTAGATAACTTCATTTTCAAAATCTGGGTTCATGAAATTAACATTTGTTAAATCTTTTTACAAATAATTGTTGATAACTTAAACCAACCTTCGTCATGTATTCTTCTTTGAATTAACCAAGTATGTGCTTGGGTCTATGAGTTTCTTTTATGGTATTCTTTCCATAACTTGGTAAATAGTTTCCATCAGTTGCAGATGTAGGGAAAAAAACTAGTGATGTTAAACCCTCTCTTTCCCTGCCCCTTACGTCACCCGTAACCACATCTCTTCCCCTCCCCCTCTCCGCTCCTTCCCCTCCCCCCTTCCCCACTACAACCCATCTGGCCATATCCATATTATAATCATATTAGTTAGTCATAATCTAACACTAAAAATTTTCAAAAAATAATAAGAATAACCTTAGGAGTATATTAAGCACAAAGCCACAACAAAACAACTAAAGAAAGCAAAGAATATATTGAGAAAGATGTCTCATAGTGGTTGAAAAAGGCACTTTAGTTGCTTCAATTCAAAAACAAAAAGTTATCATTAAATTGCATTAAGGGTAAACAAAGCTCTTGTTTTTTTCCCTCGTGGAAATTGATGTTTTTAAAGTTCAATTTATGAGTTCTGGAATACTAAATGATTCCAATGTACTAATCTATCTATACCTATTACTAAAACAAAGACAATATCATCTCCCAAAAGCGCATATGTGTTTTGTTCTTATGAAATAATTTCCCTCCAAAATCTAATGATGATGCCATCATCATTATTATCTTATTTACTAAATTTGACTTTACTATTATTCAATACTACACTATTATCCATTATCTATATTGATTTTTTTTACTTAGAAACAACATTTAATAATTTTTAAATAATCAAATTAAAATTATATTTTTAATCATTTGGTACGAGTATTTCACATGAACTACATTTTAGCAAGTTACAGTTAAATGAAAAATACAATACTATGCGTACATCTTTGTGAAGTGAACGAGAATATATCTAAAATGTACAATCTTTTTATTGAACTTTTTCTTATCTCATGCTTACTATTAAAATAAATAGTCGCGCATAGCTTGAAACTGTCTTCCCTTTCCTCTTTTCTTACTGTCTGTTACGCTTATTAATGCTTATTAATTCAAACTTTTTCTCTTGTTTTGACAGTTATTCTGCTAATGCTGTTCCTCCAAACGTTGCTCCTCGTATCCTTTGATATTCAATTTTCTTATATTATTTTGATAAATTTCCATGCTCTTGATATGTGTTATTCTAACTAGTTTAGACTCTCAAGTTTTACTCCCTCCCTCCAAATTTTCCCATCGCTTCTCCATATGGGAGCTTTAGGAAAAGTTGGGGGCCAATATTTGAACAATTAGCATTTTGAAGAATTCATGTAGAGTATTGGAACACATAATTGAGACCCCTTTTAATTTATTGAAAAAGCTGTTTTTGGAAGAAACCACTGTCAATATATCACATCAATTAGTGAATTATCTAGAAGCTTCTTTTTCCTTTGTTGTTTCTCTTTTTTCTTTGTGTATACCTTTCTATGCGGTGATGAGTACTACCTGGAATTGTCAACATTTGCGCATATGAAGAGTCAAAGGATCGACTTTTACAATAATATTCTTTAGTAATTTGAGGTTTGGAACATAAAGTTTTATGCATAGACATGTTTGAGTTTTTCTTCATTCGCGTAGTATGTGTATGCTTTTGAGTTTGGTCGTATGTATTGAGTTCTAGCGCATGTATAAAACATTATGTTTTGTTTTGATATTTTAAAAGCTTCTTTCTCAAAACAATGTTTAGGCTTTGTAGTGACTACTATACCCAGGTTATTTAATTGTAATTTATTGGTGCACTATGTGAGTCATATCACAAATGTGATTTGGAGCTTGAATTTGGGCAAATATAGAAACTAGTTCATATGTGATCAATTGGTCATGATTGAAGTTCCTTTAACTCAGCGGCACAGATCTGAATGTTGAACCCAAAACTGGAAACTATTTCCCTACAATATACTTCAATGAGTTTTGGCTACTAAAAGATAAATTGATACCACTAAATGAGACTGTTACTGAATTGCCATTGAATCTGGAAGTGGGCCCTATAAGCATGACCAAGTGGCAGCTATTCTTACAAATTGATGAATCTTTTCAGATTCATCGCACTTATGGAAGTATGCTAGAAGGTGAGGCTGATGAGCTTAAGGTATGTTTATTGTCAACCTTTTGCTGACTTTAAATATTCTTTTCTGAGAAATTTGTAGGGTAACTACTAACTAGTGCATTATCAATATAAATTTATTTGGTTGCAAGAAGTTATTGGTATCATGTCTGATTAATGGATACATATCTTGCAATCACTTCATGAAACTTCACACACCGTTGATTTATGAAGAATAACTTTGCCCTTTGATTAAGGAAGAACATCAGTTAGGATCTGGGTAGGTAAAAATGTTGATGTGCCAAGTAGATTTGCTTTTACAACTTGTTGACATAGTTTTGATGTGAAGCAAATGCTCGAGCTACTGAAATCGTGCCCTTCTTTAAAGGGGCTAGGAACATGGTTTAACTTCATCATTTTTTACTTATGGAACACTTTTCCTTTTTAATTTTCTTTATGTTGGGTGCTCCCCTGGTTGTGTCCATTCTCGATGGTTCATGGTGCTAAAAGTTTAATTATTTGGCTTTAGGTTATGATGGGAAATATAAAATGACTCATTAAATCATGTGCATGTTTTATTATGTGAAGTTACACATGATGCTTGGTAACAAAGGTCAATTGGAAACAACCTCTTTGTTTATATAACAGTAAGGTTGTGTACGTCCAACCCACATATTATTACCTTCCCATGGTAATTGTAATTGTACATGGGAAGCCTCATCCTGATGCCCATGGCAAGGAAGCTTCATCTCCAAAACATGTATTTTTCTTCATTAGTTGTCATTCCCACATATCATTACCTTCCCAAGTAATAATCAATGGAATTTTGAAGGATAAGATATGTTAAGAGCTGGGAAAGCATAGCGTGGATGATGGACATGTAGGTTTTCCTTGCAAAATTGCACTCTACATGGGTTCTTATCACCAAATATTATAAGGCTACCAAACAAATCCTCAAAGTGATTCTTCATCTTTAGATAATCTTTGCAGAGGGTGTTCTTGGCCTGTTACTTTGGCTGTTTTTGGTATTGTGTCTTATCACTGTGTACGTGTTTCTTCGCAGAGGGTCTTCTTGGAGGGGAATCCATACCTTCTTGGAATCACAATGGTTGTCTCACTTTTTCACTCCCTGTTTGACTTTTTGGCCTTCAAGAATGGTGAGTAGAAATTTTCTAGTGTTGGTTGGAAAATTTTCATTTTTGTTTCTCCGGTACGACAATTTGGGCCTATGAGCTAATTTTTGTATGACATGTCAGATATCCAATTCTGGAACAAGAACAAGTCAATGGAGGGACTATCAGCCAAGACTGTTGTTGTCAGCTTTATTTCTCAGCTGATTGTTTTCCTATATCTCCTGGATAATGATACTTCATGGATGATTCTTATAAGTTCTGGAATTGGTTGCTGCATCGAGTTTTGGAAGATAGGGAAAGCGATGCACATAGAGGTATGGTTTATGGTTTCAGTTTCATGATTGTCTTTGTGTTTGTTGGCAAAGTATTCCCTTGTTTAAACGTGGTTTTATAAATTTAAAACTACATAGGTAAAACTCTAGAAATATGCTGGAAAACTTAATATAAATTATAAACTTAAAAACAAATATACTCGTCGAGTTTGTTGAGAGTATTTGTATGTTAGACCATCTTGATTGAAAACTACTATCTGCAGCTTTTTTCTGGGTCTTTATATTCATGCCTTTGACGATGGCTACGTAACCCTTGAAAGTTGATACTACGGCGCAAAATACCTAAAACTAGAATTTCCACTTGTACCCAAGTGTGCATTGATGATAAATGTTTTGCATGTTCAAAGTTTAAATACTGTTTAAAGTTGTGGAAACTCACCTTATCGAGCATTGATGTATCTATAAAATTACTTGCGTGTTTCGCTTTCTTGTCCCTGTTCTTCATTTTTTTGGGTTATTTTTGAGGAACCTTTTGATGTGGCCTATGGTGGCTTTGTGAGACATTGAAGTTTTCTCCAAAAGATAATTTTCCTAGGTCAAATAAAAGTAGATTTACTTACGCTTGCAGTAATGATTGTGTTATGTAAAGCATATATCCTTCTATGTGATACAAAAGCTTCTTGTGGCATATTAATCTTTTCCACAAACAGGTCCATGCCTCTAAATATAACTAGGAAAAATTCATTTGTATAGAACTTAATGAGAAATTACAGTTCTAACATGGTCGATGCTGAATTTAGTTTTGGAATGATTCAGAACTATTACTAATCAACTTGGTTTCTATCTCAACGTCCCCTTTCAGGTGGATAGATCTGGCAAATTTCCTGTTTTAAGGTTTAAAGATCGGGATTCCTATAAAATGAACAAGACAAAGGAGTATGATGATTTAGCGATGAAATACCTATCATATGTTCTCTTCTTCCTTGTTGCATGCGCGTCTATTTACTCCTTGAAGTATGAACGCCACAAGAGTTGGTACTCATGGATTCTTTCTTCATTGACACAGTGTGTATATATGTTCGGTAAGTGTACTCTTGTTCGCGAGGCTCCGGAGTTTGCTGTTCTTCTCTTTTCGGGTCATGACAACTCCTTTTCTTTACTTTTCTGTCTCCTTTGTAGGCTTCATAATGATGTGCCCCCAATTATTCATAAACTACAAGCTGAAGTCAGTGGCTCACTTACCCTGGCGGCAAATGACATACAAGTTCTTGAACACCATTATTGACGATCTATTTGCCTTTGTTATCAAGATGCCCACACTTCATCGGTTGTCAGTTTTCCGTGATGGTAAGAATATCTAATACTCTTGAACATTGAGCTAGACACTTAAGTTCGTCATTGATATGGTACTTAGGAGTACATAATTGTTTTGTTATCATGGTTAATAATCTAACGTGGCCATGTTGTTTCGACAGACATCATATTTTTGATATACCTATATCAAAGATGGGTCTACCCAGTTGATAAAAAGCGGGTGAATGAATTTGGTTTCGGTGGTGAAGACGAAGGCGAGTCTTCCGAAGCCATTGAAGCAACCAAGGAGTCGGAGGAGAAGAAGAAAACAAACTGATGATCAGTTTTAGGAATCTGGACAAACATCCCTTTCTTTCTATTAAGTAAACTGTAAAGTGGCAGTTAGCTTGAATTATCCACACTTGACTTTGTTTTTTAATAATTTTCCCTTAAATTTTGGCTAATTTTTACTGTTATTTATTTCAGATAAGAATAGAACTCTCTCCTAGCTTAGAACGTAGAAGGGAATGCACTGCTTTGCTTGTAGTGACATCTATCAGCTTTTGACACGAAAGATTTGGAATTTTCATTTATTATTCAGTTATTTCTTTTTTATACTAAGACTTTGAATGTCTTCACGAACTTTCTTATATGCCACTCACATATTCTTACCTGAGACCTTCTGTTGTAAAGATAGCTTTTAAAAGCTCAGTCCAATTATAAATATATATTATTACAACTATAAATATAGATTTAGCCTGAATTTTTGAAAGTCGTCTTTACAATAGACAGTCTCTCAAGAGAGATGGTTTCACTGTAAAATGCTGTCATTTGAGAATTTGTGATTCAAGACCAGATATTATATTTAATTATCCAACTCACACATGTGCAAACAAGCATATTTAACAAAATTTTGAATCTTAAAGTCACGAAATTAGTATAATAAATTTATGATTTCTGAAGATTATTAGAATGAATTAGTAATTAGCAAGAAAATGGGTAGTGAAGAAGAAGAAGAAGAAAGAATCGACGAAACCTTCTTCATCTCCCATGGAAGCCCAAGATTGACAGAAGACAAATCACATCCACTGAATACATTCTTTGGAAGTTGGAGAGAGAAAGTAATTAGCAAAAAGCCAAAGGCGATCCTTGCCATCTCAGCTCATTGGTCAACTGATGAACCTTGTGTTACTGGTGCCCATGTCAACGATACCATCTCTTATGATTTTCATGACATTACCTACTCTCCTCACTTATACCAGGTTTACCCTTTTTTCTGTTATAAGTATCAAAATATTTTCTCTTTTTAGGCATTTTTTGTCAAATGATCTTCTATAACTTGATTTTTAACAGGTATATTTTAGGAAAATACCCCTATAAATTGGTACTCCCTCCTATTCACCCAAGTTGTCCCATTTGAGTTGGGCACGGATATTAAGAGTGGGATGGGGTCCACCAAAAAGGTGGTAGTTGAGTATTGAGAATTGGAAAAGTGAGGGCATTTAGGTAAAAAAAAGATAGACAAAAAAGAAATTGGACAATTTGAGTGAATTGCCCATAAAAGAAAATAGGACAACTTGGGTGAACAGGAGGGAGTATTATTTATGGTTAATCAAAAGTTAGTATTATTATTAAAAAATAAGTTGTGTTATTTATGGTTAATCAAAAGTTTGTATTATGTATAAAAATTAATAAAAGTAAATTTTGGTTTTAATAAATGGGCAGTTGAAGTACCCAGCTCCAGGGAGTCCAGATCTGGCAAAGAGAGTAAAAGAAGTGTTAATGGAAGCAGGGTTGAGATGTGTGCACATTGACAAAGAACGTGGGCTTGATCATGCAACATGGGTTCCTTTAATGCTGATGTATCCTGAAGCTGACATCCCTGTTTGTCAACTCTCCATTCAACCACATTTGGATGGAACTCACCATTTTAACTTGGGACGAGCTTTGGCTCCTCTTAAAGATGAAGGTGTACTTATTCTTGGTACTGGAAGTGCAACACACCCTTTATGGGATACCCCTCAGTTTAAACATGGTGTTGCTCCTTGGGCTGCTGACTTTGATTCTTGGCTTCAAACAACTCTCCTTAATGGAAGGTATTTTCACTATTTTTACTTTTTTCTAACTTCATTTAACTAATTAAAAAAAAAGGAAACTAATAGCTACCTTGAGACCATATATTTTATTGCACATTAATCTAAGGAGTAGTAAATACTTCTCAATTATTATACTCCCTCCTATTCACCCAATGTGTCTTATTTGACTTTTCGTTATTTTTCAGGTGGTCAAATGAGACCACATGTGAAAGAAAAAAGTATAGTGTTTTAAATTTTTATAGGGGTGAAGTGGGGTTAGTATGTGTAAAGGTGCAAATAAGCTAAGTTTAGTAGGGGTAAATTGGTAAAAGTTACATACCCAAAATATAAATGAGATATTTAGGTTGACTTGACCAAATAAGAAAATGAGACACTTAGGACAAATAGGAGGGAGTATTTGATTGTAATTTCAAGTGAAAATATTTATTATTTTAATATATTTTAAGTTTATTGCAATCTAAAATAGCGTGGATCAAATCTATGCAAACAAATAATTATTAATATGGTGACTCTTGTTGACGATGGCGAACAGGTTGGGACTCCTTTTTTCCCGACAGTTTTGCATGTGACTAGGGCTTCTAGTCCTTATGTGGTCACCAACTCTGGTTTCCTAACTGTCATGCAACTTCTTTCTTAATTGCTAACCTTATTTTTTCTGTAGTGTTTCGGCAAAAAATTACCTTGTGTTAGAGTTGTAATTGAGTAAATAACGTTCAAACTTTTTGAATTGTAATAAGGTACGAAGAATTAATTACCTATACAAAAAATGCCCCGAATTGGAGAATAGCGCATCCGACCCCAGAACACATATATCCATTGCACGTAGCAATGGGAGCCGCGGGTGAAAGTTCAAAAGCAGAGATAATTCATAGCAGTTGGTACTATGGTCTCTTGTCTAATGGTACTATTAAACAAGGTGCTTACAAGTTTACTTCTACCTAAGTCCTAACTTCTACTTTTGGACTCTGCTTCTTAACTAAAACTAGCATTGCAAATTAACTGTCTAAACATTCGTGTTTATTTTCAATATTTGTATTGCGTATAAAACTATGTATTCAAAAATTCCATAGTTTAATGTAGTAAATGTACGTTGAAGTTAAGTACCTAGTATCTTCAAAGAAAAAAAAAAAAGTTAAGTACCTAGAGCTTCCACATAATTATACTTTTTTATGATATTATTTTATTAGTTATTACTTTTATATGATATTTTTTACTCGTGTGCTATGACAATTGTATAGTACCACAAATTTTTTTTCAAAAAACGGACGTTGCATAAGGGTTATGGGGAAATTCTTTCGAAATTTCGGTCAAAACAAGTACTTATTCGCCATTTAGCGATACGTAAATTGAAAAAGATATTTGACGTCATTCTTACCCATCATATATAACGATTTTTTTATAAAAAAATAGACGTCGAGATTTTCTTTATGGGATAACTTTTTTCGAAAATTCAATCGAAACAAGTACTGATTCGAAAGAGTACTTGTTTTGACCAGTGAATTAAATATTCAAATGATGAATTAAACGTTAAAATTATTTTTCCATAAAATTATTTAACAATTATAATTTTTACATAAAATTATTAAATATTTATGGGCGTTAATGAATTAAACATTGAAATGGTAAACTAAACAAAAATTGGATGCTACCATGTGGAAAAAACTTACAAAATGATGGATTAAACAGAATTTAACAAGAACTTAACGGAAAATACTACGACAATTAGATAGTGCATAAACTGGATGCTATCATATGAAATTTTCTTTTAAAAGTGTTACCACTAGCATTTCATTAAAACTGGATGCTACCATGTGAAATTTCTCTTAAATAAATATTTCATAAGTCTTTTAACGTAATTAAATTGGTATACAATGAGGTATTTGTTTATT
Source organism: Amaranthus cruentus (assembly GCA_019425755.1). Taxonomy (NCBI): domain Eukaryota; kingdom Viridiplantae; phylum Streptophyta; class Magnoliopsida; order Caryophyllales; family Amaranthaceae; genus Amaranthus; species Amaranthus cruentus. The sequence continues at coordinate 12,509,996 of CM033456.1, forward strand.
TGACGTTAAGTGTTGTTTATGTCTTAAAAGCGCTTGTGGCTCAATGGATAGAGCATCTGCATGTGGAGCGGAAGGTTTGGGGTTCGACTCCTACTAGGCGCAGGTATCAATTGGGGGGTTTCTTGACTGCGCGCATCTCTCTTTACTCCCCAAAAAACGTCCTTGGACTATTATAGCAATAATATATAATTGCATATTTCTTTTAAAATTTATATTTCTATATTGTTTATACTATCAAACTCGGTACATTATCCGTATTTTTATATTAGTAGAACATATTAAGAATTAATTGAACACTTTTGTCACATGGCACCTTAATATATGAAGTAAGATTCATTACATTTTTATTTTCAATCTAAAATCTTAATTTCACTGATTTTCACTCTTATATTTATTTTATTTTTTTATTTTATATATATATTTGTTTCATAACAGACTGTTGTTTACTTTCTCTGTTCCATATTACTTGCATTAAATCAACTTTTGCACAATTCATCATTTTATGGTATTGTGCATATTTCGGATATTATACAAAAAAACACATGGTTATGTTATGTGAGATCTTGGTTTATACCTCTCGTCACATATTTTCATAATCTTTAATTTAATAATTTTAATTATATATAACTTGATATAAACAATCCGAAAAACGCATTGGATTACGTAAAAATGTACTTCTTCCGTTCCATAATACTCGCTACATTTTCCATTTTGGGAAATTTTATATGACTTGCTACATTTCCCTTTTTAGTAAAAACCAATCATTTAAAGCTATACCCACTCCTATTTTTATCCTACTTGTTATAGTATATAACATATTATGGGGCCTCAACCATAAGTTTAAGCTTTTGGTTGAGTTAGTTCCTTAACATGGTATCAAAGCCAACGTGACAAGAGGTCACGGGTTCGAATCTCAATCACCCCTCATTTAAGTGGAATATTTAGCACCAGGTATGAGGATGACCTGTGTTGCATCCACACTTCTAACTCAAAAGGCTCTCATGTGAGGGGGCGTGTTAGAGTATATAACATATTATGGGGCCTCAACCATAAGCTTAAGCTTTTGGTTGAGTTGGTTCCTTAACTATATCTAATTACTCCTATTTTTCTTTTTCATTTTTCATCAAATAATATTAAAAAATTCCAAAAAAGCAACTTTCGACCTACTGCTCACCATTGCACAGTAACTTCTTAATTTTTGTGCACATGCAACGAGAAAGTATTTTATAAAGTATTTTGTAAGGGAGAAAGTATGAAGTTGGCACATACTAGTATTGCAAATGCATTGAATACAGGCAATAAGAAGTGTCAATTCATATGGGATTTTTCATGATTCGATGCATCCATCTCTTCATTAATACCGTCTTCTACCGAATTTTTTATTTTTGTTTGTCTCAGTTACTTTATCTACCACTTTTTTAATCTTAATTATATATTTTAGGGAAAATTACTTTTAAAATTTCTAACTATTTATGGTTTAAATATAAAACTCTCAACTATTGATTATTATTCAAAACTCTCAATTTTAAGCCCATTTTAATTTTAAAGCATTTATACAATTTCATAACATGTTTAACCAGTTACCATATTGCATAAATGGGGGGTACGTGAAGGGTCGTGTAAGGTCAAAGGGATGAGGTGATTAATAATTACAATTGGATCCCACTACTTCTCTACTAAAACCAATTTATCCGATTATAAATCATCTTGGACTTTGAATTTAGAATTGGCCTAAAGTTGAGAGTTTTAAATATTAATTGTTGGGAGTTTTAAATATTAATTGTTGGGAGTTTTATATTTAAATCACGCATAGTTAGGAGTTTTTAATGTAATTTTCCCTATATTTTAAGTCTCTTTTGGTATGATTTATTCTCTCTCTTTATTTATTATCACGTTCTTAAAAGCTACCCCTCGTTTCTTTTCAAACAGCTCATTTGCTTTTTGCATATTTGTCAATGTACTAATTAAATATTTAATATCTTCAAATGTGCATAATAAAAAATTTTAAAATATAAATTACAAATTAAGAGTGACCGATGAAATAGTAATCAAAAAGCAAACATAACTTTTGAAAAGAAATGGAGATAGTATCTTCTTTCTCTTTGATGCAAATTAAAGAAGACAGAGAGAGTACTTTTTTATTTTAAATTTTAGAAATATCCAATAATTCGATATTCACCCGATCTTATATTCAAAGTAAATTTACCCCAATTTTAAAATGAATTATATAAAAATCTACAAAACTCAATTTTGAAATGACACAAAACATATGAACTCAAATCAAACCGATAATTGAAGACTATAAATAAGCCATCTACTCAAATTTCCAATTAATACATCGAAATGCAAAATGGGTAGTCAAGAAATCATCAAAGAAACCTTCTTCATCTCCCATGGAACTCCTAGAATGACAATTGAAGAGTCGAAACCAGCAAGGAAATTTCTAGAAAGTTGGAGAGATAAAATCTATTGCAAGAAACCCAAAGCTATTCTTGTCATTTCTGCTCACTGGGAAACTGATTTTCCTTCTGTTAATGCTGTGGATATCAATGATACCATCTATGATTTCTATGGCTTCCCTGCTCCCATGTACCAGGTCTTTCTCTCTCTCGCTATTCATATTTCAATGTTAATTTGGTATTTTCTGTTTGTGGAAAAGTTCAGATGTTAGATTTTGTTCATATATAAAGGTCTTCAATATATCGTACCATCGTGTACGTTTTGAGTAGAGATACCATAGCCCATGGCCGTAGATTGAATCCTGTGTATTTTAGGTCATCGGTGGTCCTCTATCCATAAACTTTTAGGTTTTCCAATGAAGAACAACTTTGTTAAAGCTTAAACAAGAACAGAATCAGAGGCAGGAAGCCTTCGCAATCAACTTAGAAAGCTAGCAAACAATGTTGGAGAAATTAAACAAGCAAAATATGTGCATAATAATAACATGAAGATTTAATGAGTTATCTCAATTAGGGATACGTCCATCTTAGTGGGTTTCTTTGATCAATGTTTCTGTTTGAGAATGAGAATTGAGAATTTGTTGTTTAAAACAAGAAGTCTTATGCCATGTTTGGGAACCATGTTTTCATTTGAAAATTTGGAATTGATTCAAATTTACTGTTTGGCGAATCAAAATTTTCAAATTTGGATTTGACTCAAATTCCACCATTGTTTTTAAAGTAGCTAAAGTTGAGAATTTGAGAATGACTACTCAAACCTTGTCTTTCTCAAATTCTTCATTTATGATTTAATAATTGAAATTCATATTTTGAAATGAAATACTTGTTCCTTAACTTAAAGAAATTACAATGGAGTAAAAGAGTTCTTAGGGCTTGGATGCGTTTGAGAGTCTATGGTGTGTAGTTGTGTATAAGGTAAGCTAGCAAACCACGTTAGGTAGGGTGTATATTTGACAAATGCCCTCGGAAAACAGGGATGCTCCCTTGAGCATACTTAAGCTAGCCGGAGCAGTTTTTTGAAGTTTTTTGAGCAACAAATACTTGAACATTCTGCCCCTCACCTATGATCCTTTGCTCCCTCAAGCGGGGCATTTGCCTTGTTCCGCTCCATATGCTTGTCTGACAATGCTGATGGCTTATCCGACAAAGCCAGGCCTATTGTAGTGGGTAGTATCATTACTTGGTTTTTTGGTTCTTATATAGTCTATACATCATTCATTTTGTTATTCTTCATTTATCTGCTTCATAATTATGTAAATTGTTTTTGCAAGCTCTCAAAAGTAGGTCAATAGGATGTACTAAGAGATGGAAATTATAGATGATGAAGGGAAAATAGAACATTAATCGTAGCTGCAGTATCTTCTTTGCTTATTGAAGCACTATTTATTCACTACTGTAATAGTGTGCTTAGAGCTTGTGTTAGAGCAAAACTCAAATATGAGGATTGAAGAACATCAACGAAGTAGTAAAAAAAAAAATCAAAATTCAAGAACAAATAGAAAGAACACAAGTTGAGAGGCGAGGAAAATTTCAAATGGATCTTGGACTATAAAACCTCACCTAAACAATTGAAAGACAATATTATTGATGTATAAAATTCTTGGTTACACCCTTATCCAACTATAATTAAATGGAATCACTCACAATTGGATTTCTAAGAGAAATTCGAAAACCCCAAATTTTCTCTACTACTCAATTCTAATTTGTGCTTTCTCTCTAACTAGATTAATCACCCCACTTGATGATTACAAGGGTCTCAATGTATTATATGTGATATAGTGAGCAAGGAGTGGTATTTATGCAAGGGTTGACAATGTGAAATAAATCTCGTAAAAAGAAAATGCTCCCCTGTTTTCGGATGTTGCAAAATGACTGCAACACATTTAGTGGACTGGCAATTCCATACCTATGTATTATTTGGTACATGACATACCATACTCAAGTTCATCACTTTACCAAATTAAAGATTGAAATTATGGGCTACATCCAACAGATATCCACCTTGATGAATTAATTTCAAAATTGTCAAAACAATCCATCATTCAAGCAAGCATCTTCCTGAAAATAAATCCATTTAAAGGATGCTCCTAAATACCCATCCAATCAAGGATGCAGCCACCTCAAAAGGGTGCACCTCCATTAAAGGGAGTGAGTACCATTACTAATAAAACCAAAGTAAATGAGTTTGAGCTAGCTTAAACCCAACCTCAACCAAAGACAACTACAACTCCAGCCATAAGCTCATTCAACGCATAGAAGCACACTTTACCCTAGACCACCAAGCCTCAAGCTACAAAATCTTGAAAGTGCAACAACCTACTATAAACAGCCATTCTATGTCTACACACAAAATTCACATCCCAACAACGATCACTTACCAACTAAGTTGACATGTCATTGATCAATCATGTTGCTTTCCGTCATAGCCATAAATGTGGCTTACATATGCACATGCTTGTCACCTTAAGCAACCCATTTCTCAAACTAGCCACACCACCAAAACACATAACATGTTTTGTCTTTGATTGACGATCACCAAGGCCTCCACGGCTCCATCTACATCGAAAATCCCTACACCAACCACATTATCAAACAAGAAGTAATAATCAATAATTATCCCCAACACAGATGATATGCTCATGATGCCTTTCTTGAATAAAGGAGGTTCCAAGAAAATCATCATATCATAAAATGTCAAAGAGCCAAAGATGAAATATTCATTAACCTTGTGAATTCGCACCTTGTGGTCAGCCATAATGCAATGTCGAGTACCATTATCCATTTTAACTTCATCACAAAACTCCCTTCAACAACTCATATACCTCAAACAATGTTTGAGTCCCATGAAAAGGAGTTATCTCCTCCCTTATCACAACACCATCATGAGAATATAGCTCAATAATATCAAACACAATTACCTTGCTAAAAGCATAATCCACCATATTTTCTCATGAATGTGATGACCATTCCTTTAAGGTATATAAAGGAACGACTCCACTTAAAATAAGGGCACTTGTACCATCAACATCATCTCCGTCAACCTCAACAAGAGTAATACCGCTACCAACCTCCAGCTTCTTCTTGGCGCAAGAAGAACTACAAACCTAGAGATAAGGAAACTCTACACAGGTGACAAATCGATAAACCATGAATGTTGATGTGTTAAGATCCCACAAGTACCCCTCGATCTTACTTGAGTTCCATAAGAAGACACACTTTTTAATTCGTAGCTCAAATCCGTATTCCACTCAAGCATATGCCATGTAACTAAAGAACCATAGTCCGGAGTAAACATGAAGCACCAACTTTACCATTTTTACAATTAAAGATTGAGATTATGACCCACATCCAACATTTTCGACTTTGGATGAGAGAGGTTGTAGGAAAAATAAGGGAACTACAAGGGAAAATGAGGGAACAAAAAGGGAAATTAAGGAAACTACAAATATCCATTTTCTGTATGTATTTAGAGATAGTTGTTTCTTTTCTCTTCAAGTAAGCAAAATCCCTTCAAATTCAATGTTGAAACTTGAACATATCAAAGGACAATGCTAATGCACTCCTTGCATTCCCCTCCCATTTTCTCTAACTTGCAATCCAAGCACACAAAGTCGAAGTTCATGGGAAAGATATTGGTTTGGTATACATATCTTAATAGACTAATTCAGGTTACTCTACTGAGTTCGCCATATTCTCTAGACTGGCGTAATATGCATAATGCATTTGAGTGAATTTCCAAGTAAACTGTACTACATGGAGCAACATTATTAACTTGTTTATGGGTTAGAAATATCCAGTGCTACATAACTAGTGAGATGCTTTATAGAGTGCAAAAGAGCTTAAACAAGGAATTATAACTTTTTTTTTTAATTTGGCTACCAGTTCAAATACCCGGCTCCTGGATCTCCAGATTTGGCACAAAGAGTACAAGAACTTCTTACAGCCTCTGGGTTCAAAAGTGTAAATGTTGACAAGAAACGAGGACTTGATCATGGTGCATGGGTGCCTTTGATGCTCATGTATCCTAATGCTGACATCCCTGTGTGTCAGCTCTCTGTGCAATCACACTTGGATGGCATGTACCATTATAAGCTGGGACGAGCCTTGGCTCCTCTGAAGGAGGAAGGTGTCCTCATTATTGGTTCTGGAAGTGCAACACACCCTTCAAATAGCACCCCCCATTATTATGATGGAGTGGCTCCATGGGCTGCAGATTTTGATCAATGGCTTGAAACTGTCCTGACAAATGGAAGGTAATTTCCTTTCTTTTCAGCATTATGGACTTGAAAATCCACATGTTAAAATTGTTTAATGAATAATCATGTGCTCGTTAAAAGCACAAATTTCTTTGTACAAAGTTGAAGGTTACCGCAATTTGTCTTCCGTAATGTTTTTAGATATTAGAAATGGGAATCACTTTGGGCATTTTTGCTTTACTGCCAATCTTTTCTTTTCTTACAAAGAAAAGGAATAAATTTCCAACTTAACAAAAACTGGGAATGGTATACAGTCTGAAACATGGAATAAATACGAGGCTAATGGATTTTGAATTTACCCAACTGCAAAACCCCATTACCTAATCAAGTAACCGTGATTCAAAATCATGTTGTAACAACCATTATAAGTCGTTATTCCAACGTATTGGTCATTATTATCTTTCTTCGAAGAGTATTATGTTTTGAAAGGTGTTGCATCCACAACTTCATGACCGATATCAGTTACCACACTATAACAACAGCCATGATTTTGTCTACGGTCTGATATGTATCGGCTTAACATTTGGTATATAATTTCCAGTTATGAAGAGGTGAATAAATGTGAAAGAAAAGCACCCAACTGGAAGCTGGCACATCCATGGCCAGAACACTTCTATCCATTACATGTAGCAATGGGAGCCGCTGGCGAAAATTGGAAAGCCGAGCTGATTCATAACAGCTGGGATCATGGTACCATGTCTTATGGATCCTACAAATTTGTTTCCAGCTGAGTTTAACCCTGCTACCACATTGTTCTTGTATCATCTTAATCATTCGATTTTTTTTTTATTGTTAATGTTTATTATGGTATTTCAGTTCATTTATTCTTCTATTTCAATAATTTATTTTTATGTTAATGTTTTTGAGCATGTAAAGATGAATTTTTCTACTGTTTGTTTATTATTGTTGTGTTATGTTTTTAAAATTTGAATTATTATTACTACTGTTATATTTTATGCTTAAAAGGTGATTCTTCTTTTTAATAAAGTGTTGATTTTTAAGTTTTTGTATCGGTTTTGTTATATTTTTCTTTGAGTTGTTTAATTTTTCAATTTCTTGCTAAAAGTTTTGTTAATACTTAATGTTTACAATAATGTGGAATTCTTAAAATGCCGAAATGCTAAAACCTAAAGAAAACTAAAATTGTTTTATGACAAAAGATAAATATTACATTAAAGAAAAAAGTGATCACATATCGTTAGGTCCAGAATACATAATAGAAATAAAAGTACATTATGATCATCAAATACCTTGAGAAATAAAAATGCAATTAAGTCTTGAATAACACAAATAAATTGTTAAATCGAAACATGAAAGTAAATTATTGTAAAATGTAGCCACCCATGAGGCCATGATATGAATGGCAACGAGTTGAAACAGATCAACGCCTAACCTTGACTCCTTGAGTATACTTCTTGAACAAGTTCAATAGTTCGGCAATTAATCATCTTTATATTTATACAAAATAAAATAAAACTCAAAGTACGTATTAATATATTGTTTGACACATCTTTAAAAAAAATATATATATTGTTTGACACCATGACATTCTTTCATTGTATTATACGTTAAGTTATTAAGATACCATTTTCAATACAATAGTTACATTACTATATTTAGTGTTGGTCTTGATGTTCTGTGGGCCCTAGACCAAATGAAAAAAAGAGGCCCCTTTTAAAGTTTTCTAAAATGTAAAATGAGTTTTACTTGCGAGCTTTTCACAAAGCAAAATCATTTATGGCATTAAAATCATAAATATATAATAATACATTATTTATGGTATTAAAATCATAAATATATAGTAATACATTGAAGAAAATCATCAATCCAATACATTCAAGAAAACAATTGTAAAGTTATTTCAAATTTAAAAAAAAAAACAATAGCACCAAATTATTCAAGAAGTCATTCAAAAATGCAATTCAAATTTCATCAAAATCATTCAAGAATACATTCATTAAAATTCCTAATTTAGTAAAAATTAATACTGAAATTCATTAAAAAAATTATTTTCATAACATGTTTTTCTTTCGTTTCGACGAATTTGACATACTATTTTTTTGGTTCATCGTTTCAATTGGATATTTCTATTTTTATATATGGTAATCTTTTTTTTTAATCTCATTCAAACTACATTTTCTTTTTGAAGTCATTCACATATTTATTTCGTCTGGTCATTTTTGTTATACTAAAAATTAAAAACAACTTTTCTTAAATATGAAACTTAGAGAATAAGGATGTATTTATTTTATAGAGTCGAGGACAACACCAACAACAAAAGACACCACCTTGAGAACCATGATACTTCTTCCGTTCTTTTTTGTTCTTCCTATTTACTTTTTGCACAGTTTTCAACGCAACTTTCGAGCCTAAATATCTCTAAATGCGCATTATAAAAAATTATAAAAAATATATAATAAAAAATATACATTAAGACGAATCTAAGGAGATCTTTTTTTTTTGAATATCACCTGTAGATATAACTGTAGATATATATATATCATCTATAATTGCCTTATAAATCTTAATCAAATTTCTCTTTCCAAAATGAAATATTCTAAACGGAAAGAACAAAAAAGAACGGAGCGAGTACATGACAAGCTTACTCCCATATCAGTAGGATTTAAGTTGAAAAAATTAACTATAATTAATAGTAAAAAGTCCCCTTCTCTGCTAGGGTTAGGGTTTTCCAGTCCTCTCATCGGTTTTCCTTAGAGTTGCTTCGTTTTTCCTGTGTTCTAGTGAGTACTAGAGTCATGGCTGATGCTCTAGTTGAAAAGTGTGCAAAGCTGAACATTGTTAACGATGATGATGTTGTGGATCTAGATGATGGTTTCGAAGAAGAAAAAGATAGCAAACTATCACTAAGGTTGGTGGGTAGGATCTTGACAGAAAAACCGCTCAACTTTGATGCGGTTAAACAAACACTGCTACACATCTGGAGTTTGAAGGATAGTGTTATCATTCGATCTATGGAGGCAAATCTGTTTCTGTTTCAGTTCTTTCATTGGAAAGATTGGGAGAAAGTTCTTGAAGGGCGCCCGTGGAGTTTCGAGAATAAATTACTTGTTCTACAAGAAATTGATGATACGATGCAACCATCTGATATCACCCTCAATTTTTCGCCTTTTTGGGTTAGATTGTACAATCTCCCATTTGGGTATAGATCTGATGAGAGATTGAAAGTTATTGCTAAAGCCTTGGGCGATCTTATGGAGATTGAAGAAGACTTTCTAAATATTAACCCTTATCGTAGGATTAGGGTTTATATGAATATTACCAAGCCTTTGAAGAGGTGTCAGATGATTAGAGTAAAGGGTAATACCGCTGTTAAAATACCTCTCAAATATGAAAGGCTCCCACACTTTTGCTTCATGTGTGGCCTGATGAGTCATACGGAGAAAGATTGCACACAGGTGTCGGATGAAGATAAGGAGGCTGGGTATGGATGGGGTATGAGTATTAGGGCTTCACCACGGAAAGGGCTCAACAAAATCCGAGAAGAGGAAGCTGCTCTCAAAGCCAAAAAGAGTCTGTTCGTGACAAAACCGTTGCCCAAGATAGAAAAAGCAGCTGAGGAAAAGAAGGGTACAAACCTAGTAGCGGTGGAGGAGCAGACTACTACGTCTCTTCATCTGGTATGTTGCTCTAACCCACTACCCCAGGGGGATGATGATGAATTGTTAAATAATTCTCTTGTTGTGCCACCAAATGAAGAAGTGAAAAATGATAATTTATATATGTATCTTGCATGCATCTGGTGAGGGTAATCATGATCACAACTTAGAGGAGGGACCTTTAAATGCCTTAAATGTCGTGCATGAGGAGTGTGGGGAACCTTCCAATGTTGGTGCTCATTTCCCAACGTTTAATGTTGGTACTCATGTGCTAAAACCCAAAACACATGTTAAAATAAGGAAAAAGGAAGTGAGTGGGAAGATCTTAAATGTGGCGGCTGTGCATGGTGCATTTAATACCCATGGAAATTTTAATGTTGTGGTGGGTAGTAATGACTCTTTAAAACGGAAGATGTGGGGTACAGACGTGGTCATAGAGGATTGTACTGATGATACAAAACACTTGTGTGGGGAAAATGGTATTTTAGATGTGAACACTGCTTGTGCTGATCTTCAAGTAGCGGGTGTTGGCGAGGACCAACCCCGCGAAAAACAATGAAAATCTTTAGTTGGAGCTGTCGAGGGATTAATAACCCCGAGACAGTTCAAGCTCTCCGCAACTGGTGTTGGAGAGAGCGTCCTGATTTTGTGTTTATTATGGAGTCGATGATAGACAATAAAAGACTGGAACTAGTGCGTAATAAATGTGGTTTTCGTAATGGTTTTTGTATTAGTAGTCAAGGAAACTCGGGGGGTATTGGATTATGGTGGAGGGATCAAAATGTCAGCTTAAAGTCTTACTCTAATAGACATATTTCTGTGGTTGTTGAGATGGATGATAGTGGTGATCGTTGGGTAGCAAATGGTATATACGGTTGGGCCGACAGAGCCAGTAAACATAAAACTTGGGAATTTATGAGATCGTTGGTGGTGAATGAACAGTTACCGTACATTTTCTTTGGTGATTTCAATGAGATTCTTAGTGGTGCAAAAAAAGAAGGGGGTTCCATTCGTAATGATCGTGATATCAATGCTTTTAGAGGTTGTGTTGATGATTGCAATTTATTAGATTTGGGTTTCAGAGGAAGGCCGATGCCCAACAATTTTTATCCGTGAACGCCTCGACAGGTTTCCGGCCTCGCCCGCTTGGAATGAGCTCTTCCCGAATATTGATGTTCGTCACTTCCCTATTTACAGATCTGATCATGCTCCAATCATGTCGAACACTGACTCCAAACGTAGGGAGGACTACCGAGATCGTCTTTTCAGGTTTGAATCTCTTTGGCTTTCAGATGATAAATGCTATGATGTTGTGCTTAAATCTTGGCAGGAAGGGTTCAAAGACCCTATTCCTTCTAGGCTTGAGGCCTGTGCGTCTTCTCTGAAAGAGTGGGCTACTAGAACTTTTGGGGATGTCAAAAATCTGATTAAAACCACTGAAAAGAAGCTTGCTAAGGTCCAGAAATAAACTCCTGGTGCTAGGACCATAGCTGCTTGCAATGCCATGACTTCTGAGCTTGATGGGTTACACCGCATGGAGGAAGCTTATTGGCACTTACGTTCTAGGGTGAACAAACTGAAAGATGGTGATAAAAATACGAAATATTTCCACCACAAAGCCAGCTCGAGGAAGAAGAGGAACTTGATCAGGGGTATTATGGATGACTAGGGTAATTGGAGGACCTCGAAAGTGGATATAGAAAGACTTGTGGCGGCTTATTTTGAAGGCATCTTCGCTACTAGCTCCCCGTATGGGATTCCTGAAGCTCTCGAAGGTATCTCACAAGTGGTTAGCAATGACATGAGCCGCATTCTTGATGAGGAACCGACTAAAGAAGATGTTCACATGGCTCTCTTCCAAATGCACCCAACCAAAGCTCCTGGGGTGGATGGGTTCCATGCTGTGTTTTTCCAGAAATTTTGGGGAATTCTTGACGACGATATTGCTGCTTTAGTCAAAAATTGGTGGAGAGGTGATTTTGATCTCAAGCTTATCAACAAAACCTGTATATCCCTTATCCCCAAATGCAGTGAGCCAAAATCGATGAAGGACTACCAGCCTATCAGTTGTTGCAATGTGGTTTACAAAATCATCTCAAAGGTGATGGCAAATAAGCTTAAAGGCTTTTTGGATAGTATAATCTCGGTGAATCAAAGTGCTTTCATTCCGAAAACATTAATAACTGACAATGCTTTACTCGCGTTCGAAGCGTTTCATGCTATGAAGAGGTGGAAAACTGGAGGAAAGAAAGCGTTTGCTCTGAAGCTTGATATGAGCAAGGCGTATGATAGGGTCGAATGGTGCTTCCTTGAACGTGTTATGCTAAAAATGGGGTTTAATAGCAATTGGGTGGGGCGTGTGTTGCATTGTATCTCTAGTGTTACTTTCTCCTTTAAAATAAATGGGGCTGTTTGCGGTGAAGTTGTGCCGTCAAGAGGGATACGACAAGGGGACCCAATCTCGTCGTACCTTTTCATCGTTTGTGCTGAAGCTTTTTCTACCTTGATCTCTGAAGGAATTGCTAGAAGAGCGCTACATGGGTTACAGATCTGTAAAGGTGCACCCATCCTTGCTCACTTGTTCTTTGCTGATGATAGTACTCTGTTTGCTAAAGCTTCGGTGCAGGAGTGCTCAGAGGTAGCTAATATCATTAGCTTTTATGAACGAGCGTCCGGACAAAAAGTGAACTATGAGAAGACCGAGATTTCTTTTAGCAAAGGAGTACACAGTCACTTGCGGAGAGAGATTGTAGAAATGCTTGGAGTGAAGGAGGTTGATAAACAGGAGAAATATTTGGGCCTCCCAATGATCATTGGGCGCTCAAAGAAGGCAATCTTCTCGAGATTGAAAGATCGCATTTGGAAAATGCTGCAGGGGTGGAAGGAAAAATTCTTGTCCAGAGCAGGGAAAGAAGTACTTATCAAATCGGTGATACAGGCCATACCCATATACATGATGAGTATTTTCAGGCTTCCAGACGGCCTTATTGATGAGATCCACTCCCTTTTTGCGAGATTTTGGTGGGGCTCCAACAGTGAAAAACGCAAAATCCATTGGCATAGGTGGAGTCACATGTGTCTATCAAAGAATAAGGGCGGTTTGGGGTTTCGTGACTTAAAGTGTTTTAATACTGCGCTGCTGCCAAAGCAAGCTTGGAGGTTGTTAGAGGGGTCAAATAAACTGTTGAGACTCTAAAGGCCAGATATTTCAAGCACTCATCTATCATTGAGGCGGGTCGAGGCTACGACCCAAGCTATACATGGCGAAGCATTTGGGGTGCGAAGTCTCTTTTTCTTGAAGGGCTGGGATGGAGAGTGGGGAATGGTTGCAGCATCACAGTATGGGAAGATAAATGTATCCCTGAGGGGGAAAGCTACGTGAGTCCTACAGCAAAACCAAATGCTCCTCCTGACTTGATGGTGAAGGATCTTATTGACCACCACAACACTTGCTGGGACCAAAATGCTCTTGCTCGCTGGTTTGATGATGCTACTGTGCAGTCCATTTTATCTCTACCTCTTTCACACAATCTACACATTGATAATCTGTTTTGGTGTAAGAATAAGAACGGGGAGTACACGGTAAAGAGTGGATAATGGTTGGGTATGTTAGGTCATCGGGCTGACGGTAGGAATGATGGGGCTGCTCCCGATCACAAAGTCTGGAATGTTGTTTGGAATATTGCAGGCCCCTCGAAGCTTAGACATTTCCTCTGTAGCGCTTGCAAAGAATCCTTAGCTACCATGTGGGTCATATTTCAAAGGTATTGTGTTCCATCTCCGGTTTGTAGCAGATGTAACGTGGAGCCCGAATCTATAATTCATGCATTGTGCGATTGCCCCAGTATTTCCTCTTTGTGGAACCATCATACCGCTGAGAGGTTGCTGCTTGATGCTCCAAGGTCATCTTTCTGTGAGTTCCTTCTATGGCTCTTTGACCATGCTTCGCGTGATGATTTTGTGTCTATATGTTCGACCTTTATGGGCTGGATGGTTTATACGAAACAAAGCCATTTTTGAAGGAGAGAGCTGCGACCCCATAGGCATTGCAACCAAATTCAATTCCCTTGTTGCTGATTATATCCAGTACAACTCAAAGGTGGCGGTGGTGAATCAAAGTCATATCTTGCAATTTCAGTCTTGGAGGCCTCCGGATATTGGATGGGTTAAAGTAAATTTTGATGCTCATGTAGGTGATAATGCAATCAGAGGACTCGGGGTTGTGATTCGCGACCATGAGGGGAAGCTGCTCGCTGCTGGCACCCGAAGAATGAAGGCCCGATGGTCTGTGGAGGTGAGCGAAGCGTCAGCTGCTCTTTTTGGCATGGAATTAGCGCTTCGACTAGGTTTCGAATACATCCACCTTGAAGGGGACGCCATCAATGTAGTGCATACAATTGAAAACAAATGTGAAGGCTGCTCTCCTGTTCACTTGATTTATGACTGTATTTTTGTTGCTAGTACTAGATGTTTGGGGTTTGGGTGTAGCTTTGTAAAACGTAATGGCAATGCTACTGCTCATTGTGTTGCGAGGTGGAATACCGGGGAAGCTTTAGAGAAAGTTTGTATGAACTCCTTTCCCCAAGGTCTTAGTACCTTGGCTGCTCTCGATTTAATCTAATTAATCAGGTGTTTATCTCAAAAAAAAAATTAAAAAAATTAACTTGGAATTTCATCAAAAATCATCGTTCGAAACTAATACTGAAAATAATCAACTTAAATTGGAAAAAAAAAAAAAAAAAAAAAAACCACCGTTGCATTGCAATGATTGAACTTGGACTAGTTTTACCTTAAGTTTTGATTAGTTTTAATCGAGGTAATTATGATTAGTCAAGTTGTAAAACCAGCTTAAAACATACTTAACGTTAATCATAAAATATACTAGTTTTAACCTTAGAATAGTTAAATATATTTTGTTTAATCGTTAAAGTTAATCGTTCATTAAAATTAGTTAAAGAATAAGAATTTTAAAACATAAATTAATTTAAATGTTTTGGAATTTTCGTAATATAAAATAATAATTAAAACGTTAGGACTACTTAAATTATATTTAAAGATAATATGAATATAAAGTTTCAAATTCGGAATAATTTAAGAAATTGGGCAAGAATTTGGAATCAAATAGAATTAGAATTAAATAAATTAAGAATTAGAAATTGAATCGGAAATTAGAGATAATTAAATAAGAGATTAAAATTGTTTTCTTACATTTTTTATTTCATCTATATATTTATTTTTTATATTTGTAGTTTGTCTTATTTTCAAGAAAACTATTGATTTAAAAAACATAAACTCTTTAATATACATATTATGAAAGAAACAAATAAAAAATATACTTTCATCCTTTCTTAAGGTTGTTCCTATTTGTCATTTTGATCATTCTATTTGACGTTTCCATAAATAACCATGTTCATCTTCATTCTAGTATTTACATTATGCTTATAGTCTCCACATATTTTTCACTAATTTTGTTTTAACATTTTATATTGATTACGGTACAGTTGCAATATTATTTCTACTAACTTTATAAAAACATTTTTAATAGTTGTGGTTCTTATGATTTTTCCATAACTTTCTCTTAGTATTTGTTTTTTAAATATTTTTGATTTCACTTTTTCTACTAAATTTGTTATTTAATAAAATAATATATTTATTATTTAAAAAATTATATTATAAAATTTTTTATGAGAATTTTTTTAAGAAAGGGAGACAAAAATGCTTAAAGAAAAAGCAAAACAAGATTTAAAAAGTCCACGTTCAAATGAATGGAACTTTGAAACACCAACCAGAGGAAGGGGTAGGTAAGCTCATATGTCAATTTATTATTATTTTTTTTTTTTTGAATAATCATATGCCAATTATTTGTCTTTTAATTATCTTTGCTTATAATTATAATTATTATAAATAACGCGGCAACAACGAATGTTCCCATCAAAATTCACCCAAATTTGGAACATAAACCCAACCCAAAATAAACCTTATTTTTTTTTAGATAAAAATAAACCTTATTTTTTTTTAGATAAAAATAAACCTTATTTTCATCTCTTTTAATTTTCTATTTTTGTTTCAATTTTCCAATTTCAACAAAACAATAAAAAAAAATGAGCGCAGGAAGAATTAATGAGACCTTTTACATATCGCATGGTTCGCCTATGCTGGCAATCGACGATTCGCTTCCAGCAAGGCAGTTCTTGAAGAGTTGGACACATCAAATATTTCAACAAAAACCAAAATCTGTTCTTATTATTTCCGGTCATTGGGAAACGTATGAGCCTACAGTTAATGCCGTTGATCGTTGTGATACTATATATGATTTCTATGGCTTCCCTGATCCCATGTATAAGGTATTTTTTTTATCAAAATCTATTCTAATTAATTAGTATACCATTTTTTTTTATTTAGGGTCACAAATTTTAATTTTAAGTCAAAAAAAGTAGACAAATGTATAGTATTATTTAACTAAGATTGGTTTTTAATAATGAGAACTTAAGTTTATTATACTCCCTAAATAAATTACCTCCCTAAAAGTCTAACAATCACTTGTTATAGTATTTTAACTTTTTATATATTAAATTATGTATAAAAAGTTAATACTTCCCCTATTCCATAATATTTGTTACATTTAATGTTTTTACGCAATTTGATGTACTATTTTTTTCACTTATATGTCGAATTATACACATTTAAAAATTATAAAAAGTTTATATTATGAAAATATGCGAGTAGACGATTCAAACAAGATCCCATTTGACTATATTATTACTTACATATTAACCGCAATATATAAAATAAGCTTAAACCATGAATAGTACCCAAAAACAAAATGTAGCAAGTATTTCGAAACGGAGGCAATATCATGAAAAAATGAGATAAGACAATTCAAACAAGATTATACTTAACTATATTTTTTTACCCATTAATCACAATATATTAACTAAGATTGAACGGTAAACGGAGAAAGTACAAACACTGTCATAGTCTTTTAAATATCAACCATATTATAAATTACTAACAAGTATAAATACTTTATTATTAATCGAAACCTAACAAAATGATATAATAAAGTTTTTGATTTTTGGTGGGAAGAGCCTCATCATGTTCAAGCCTTTATTGGGTTGATAATATATTTTATTGGTAATGATGATTGTTGTTTGTTTTGGTTTTGCATACATCAAACAACATGAATGGGTTTGGTGAGGCTTAGCAATAGCTTGTTAGTAAATGTCTTTTCTTGTCTTTGGGTGGGTATATATGAACATTGTAATCAAAATTTAGTATTAATAGGTAATTAATAATAAGTTTAATATTTATGGAGTTATGGTTCTTCTTCTTTAAGTATAAATTTTCTTTGTTACTTATTTATTTTTTTCTAAGCAGTAGGTCATGTTTTAGTTAGAACAACTTGCATTGTATGGCTTTCCCTAGTAAAAGTTTTGAACTTGTTTGTCATGTACCCCTCCTTATCATCAGTTTACCTTGTAATTATGAATAAAAAAGAATATTGTGACCCTTAGTTTTTTTTCCCGTGTTAGATAAACGTTTTTTTGATTTGAGTAGTGACCCTAAGTTTTTAACTTTTCCGCTTGATAGACAAAATGTTAAGGTTTTTATTTACTTTACATGATTATTAATTAACCTTCATGACGACCTTTTTCATAATAACAAACATCATGATTATCCTTACAGACATATTTTTCAAAAATTCATTCGAAATAAGTACTCAATTTAATAAAGAAACTTAATTTTTTGTCTACTACATGGAAAAGTTGAAAGCTCACTATCACCATACCTGCATGCCGATAAAAAAAGGTCTATCCACCACATGAAAAAAAAGTCGAAAACTCGGGATTACCTGGAATTAAAACAAACATGTTTTGTTTAAAAATGCATGACCCTTACATGTTTACATTACAGCTGAAGTATCCAGCACCAGGAGCTCCAGATCTGGCAAAGCGAGTGCAGGAGCTTCTAACCACATCTGGATTTAAGCATGTAAAAGTAGACAAGAAACGAGGGCTAGATCACGGTGCATGGGTACCTTTAATGTTAATGTACCCTCAGGCTAACATTCCTGTTTGTCAACTCTCACTTCAAATGAACAAAGATGCTACTTACCATTATAACATGGGCCGAGCTTTGGCTCCTTTAAAGGAGGAAGGTGTTCTAATCATTGGTTCTGGTAGTGCTACCCACAACTTGAGGAACCTTGATAGGAATGCTGGTGATGAAGTTGCTCCTTGGGCTGCTCAGTTTGATAAATGGCTTGAAGATGCTTTGGTTAGTGGAAGGTAATTTTTGTTGATTCATGCCTTCCTAATTTCTATTAATTATTTTTGACGATGTCGTTTTTCAATACTATTGTCGTTTTTCAATACTATTGTCAGTAAGTAATCATCTCAATCAAAAGTTTTAAGTTTATGCGATTGGACGTTTAAATCCCAAGATGTCTTATATATATATCGTGTTCCTTCACCCGAGAGCTTTTTGAGCTGGAATTATGAATGTAGGATGATACACCCCTCTTATACCGAGAGTTGAATATATATTATACTTGATCAAGGAGAGGTGAATGAGGATTAGGCCTGTGCAACGGGCCGGATAAGGGTTGGGTCGGGCTCTAGTAGAAACGGGCCCCCGGCCCAATGCACAGGCCTAATGAGGATCAAACATGCTATTCTGTACGTCATGTTGGCTTATATGAATGAATATATACACTATCAATGTTGATACATGTAATGCCAGTATTTCTTAAGGTAACTTTCGGGTATACACGTCTAGACCATGGGTTACATATACTATACACTTGCTCCAAAAAACTCTGAGACAAAGGAAAATTTATACCTATTTAAAAAACAGAGGTAGTATAAATTTCTAACTAATATATATGGACTTGTCTAAACTTGGTAAAGTTATGGATAGAACTTGAATGGAAATGCTTTTTAATACTTATTAGTATCCCTTTGTAGACTTGAAAATTTGGTTGAATGTGTTAGAGTATATAACCTATCCTGAGGCTTTAAACTATCAGCTTAAGCTTTTGGTAGAGTTGGTTCCTTGACATGGTATCAGTTGCTTAGGTTTCTTTCCTTGGTTTTTCTCCTTTCAAGGAACCAACTCAACCAAAAGCTTAAGCTGATGGTTGAAGCCTTAGGATATGTTATATACTCTAACAGAATGTTCCCATAAAAAAATTACTTGAATGCTTATGATGCTAATTTACCCTTGTAAAAACTTAAACAGGCATGAAGATGTGAACAATTACCTAGAGAAAGCACCAAATGCAAAAAAGGCTCATCCATCACCAGATCATTTTTACCCATTGCATGTAGCCTTAGGGTGCTGCTGGAGAAGACGCAAAGGCGGAGCTGGTACATCGCAGCTGGAGCCTTGGTACCTTGTCATATGCCTCCTACAAGTTCACTGTTCCTAGCTAATTCTCACTTCTTAATTCGAGTATGACGTCGTTATATTTGTACATGTAACATTTATAAAGTTTGTGTATTTTTTTGAAGAATGTGATCTTCATATAAGATGCATGTTGTGTTGTTTAGAACTACAATGTGACTTACTACTATAGATTGTAACCTATTGATTAATGTGTACTATTATCCATACCCAATAAGAAATGTACTATTCTACTATCATTTTCAATTCATTTGATCATGTGATTGTGCATGTAAAGTATGTTGTTAATGCAAGTAACAATATTCTTAATTTTGATGATAACTTTAATCACTTAATTGAACATGCTTTGTCTTGTACTTTGGATAATAACGATAACGATGTGTCAAGATGTGTGGGATTAAAGTTTGGGACATTTGATGAAGTGTTGCTTGATCAAAGCAACGAGAACTAAGGTCAAAGTGCCTCGCTCGACCGAGTCATGGACCGCTCGACCGGGTCGAGCGAAGGTAGGGGTCGAGCAATTTTGTCTGAATAAGTCAGTAGCTTCTGGAGTGCTCGCTCGACCAGATCAGAGGTCGCTCGACCAGGTCGAGCAAGGGGTGCTGGGTCGAGCGAGACTGTCAGACTACTCTAACGGGCGTTTTTTTGTATTGATTATGCATTGTATTCCTTGGTTAATGCTGAGTTTAATTACCATGTTGAATGTAATGTTTAATTAGGAGGTTAATTGTGATTTATGGTGGTTAAATGTGTGACTCTAAGATTGACACTCACCTTCATCTATAAAAGGGAGTATCAATCTTAGAGAAAGAACCACCACAAACACACATCGAGGGAAAATTAGTGCATTGCTTAGAAACTTGAGAGTGTTCTTACTTTGCATTAATATTGTGAAGATCTTAAGAGGTTGTTCTTAAGATAAGGAGAGGTTTATTATATTGTATTGTTGAATCAATCTAATAAACAACATTTGAGGGGGAGATATCAAAGATACCTCATAAACACTTGTGTCTTTTATTTTGCTCATATTTTTCATTGTGTTTTCTTTGTTGAACCTCGCTTTGCACCGTTCCTTTCATATGTAAATTTAATTGATTGTTCAAAGTTGATATGGTTTTCTAGCTTCTACTCCCTATGTCTCATTAATTTCCATCATTACTTTCTTTTGGTAATAGTCTTTGTTGACATTTTACATCTACAAAGATGTATTTTTCTTTGCTCTAGAAGAAGTACAATATATCAAGCAAAAGAAGCACATCTACAACACACAATAAGTGCATATTTTTTGTACACCGCGTGTTATTTCTATGGTCTTTAATGATGTTGGTATTAAGGGCCGGAAAAAGAATAAATGTCAATGGAATAGTATAAAGATCGTCAACTAACCCATCTCTGGCAAAAGCATGAGATAAGGACCATAATATAGTCCTAGGTTGGTTTCTTGGTCTTCTTGATGAGAAAATCTCTAAATTTGTTATGGCCTTAAAACACCTAAAAAGTTTGGGATGAACTTGAGCAGCGTTTAGGGAAGTCTTCAAGTGCGTAGCTCATTACCATTCTAAGTTTAAAAACAACACTAGTAAGAAGGATAGAGAGTAGCCTTGTGAAGGCAATGCAGTTTCAAATGAGGCAGTTGCACAAAATCCAAGTTTACTGTCTCTTTACTGTCTAAGCAACAAAATGCAGCCACAAACATGCAAGAAAGCACACATAGCTTCCAAATAAGCAAAACTGACTCTTTTTTGTGTGTAAAATTACTCAAATTAGATAATATTTTCTCAGGTGCTCTCTTGAGAGACTGTCTTATGTAAAGACGACTCGCAAAAGTCAGCCCAAATCTATATTTAGTGTTGTAACAATATATATTTAGAATTGAGCTGAGCTTTTGAGAGCCGTCTTTACAAAAGACGGTCTCAAATAAGAATTTGTGATATTTTCTATAGTTACTGATAATTTTTGTTGTCATTTGCATTTGTTTAACAATTTGAAGACCATTGAAATAACCAAGTCGTTATACTAAATGGAAAAAATGTTTAAGTTATCTTCAAAAAAAAAAATGTTTAAGTATAATTGTATAGTCAAGTCATAGCAATAATTTGACATAACTAATCTTCATTTTGTACTAGATTTTCATTACAGCTTAATTTATGCTCAAAAGTTGGCTAACAATTTTAAATGTGATTAAATTTTTTATGTTGATTCTTGTTACATTCAGGAGCAATTAAAGAAGCCTCTAATCTTCGTCTAAACCATAAAGGCTTATATTACTTGTAAGAATCATTACTGCAAAAGTTTATATTATTCACCGTAATTTTTCCTTTCATTAATACTCCTAGGAAAAGAACACCTAGTTTTTTAGGAGAAGAAAGTGATAAGAGACATTTTTAAAAAGGTTATATTAGAGATGGGACAAGTTAGATACTAAGGCACACCAATAAAAGGTTCTTTCCATTTTATTTCAAATATGCTCAAAAGATTCAATTTTTTTTACCAGAAGCAAATGATAAGAATTTTTTTTTTTTTAAAAGGCTTTTCCATGGCTTTTTCAACACAAATAACTTGTAGTACTTTATCTTCTCTAACTCTCCTACCACTCTACATACAAATTAAGTACTTTTTCCTCAAAGCAACAACACTATTGATACTTTGCAACCATTTGTCATTGGTTTTATGTATCAATCTATAATCCCTATCATAGTTCAACTAACAAAGCTAATAGTATAGTTCTAACTAGTAGGGTGACATGATCCATAATCTTTGAGCATAAATACTTAAGCTTCTAAGACGATAATCGACAAAAACTAGAATATGTATAAAGACGTAGGCATTATCAGACACACTAATATTGCATCGACGAACTGAAACTACTTTTTGCCACGATCATTAAAGTGTTTTCCGTTTTACCTAGTGATCCTCATCTTTGATTTCTATGTTGAATGGTTTTTGTGTTAGCTTTGTACCTCTTATTATTATTTAATACAAACCAAGTATTCAAAAGCCAAATTAATCATTATTTTCGCATTATAATTTTCTATATGGTATCAACGCCGTAAGGTTTTCCTGAACGGAAAAACTCTATCGGTATTTTATCATTAATCATAATCGACCAAAGTCGATTTAAATAAAAAAACCAAATCAAAACAAAATCAATCAAACCAAATCGGAAACAAAACTAAACCAAGACCATGATGTCAATGGCTCAAATAGAACAACATTTGTTGCAACTTATCCAAAAATACAATAAAAAAAATTCATACTTGGCCAGAAAATAT
Organism: Amaranthus cruentus; assembly: GCA_019425755.1. NCBI lineage: Eukaryota > Viridiplantae > Streptophyta > Magnoliopsida > Caryophyllales > Amaranthaceae > Amaranthus > Amaranthus cruentus. The sequence goes on from CM033456.1 coordinate 12,533,005, forward strand.
CTGAAAAATTAAATTTCAAAAATTACACCAAGTGATGTAAAGAAATCCAGACTGAAATTGATGATCGAGGGCGACTCAATCATATCATTGACACCCCTCCTACCACTAGAGATCAACAATGGAATCAAAATGATAAATTGGTAATCTCTTGGATCCGTGCAAGTCTTGAACCCATCATTATTGATGTTGTTCTTGACCATACTACTAGTGCCAATGACTTGTGGACATGGATCCACACTTTTCTCGGGCCAATTACGCTACCTCCCGTGAATGACCCCATCCAGCATGAGGTCGCGAGGGGGAGAAATATAGGAGATAAGGAAGAAGATGAAGAAGAAAACCCATAACCCGGAATTTGTGCGAGTTGACCATGGTCAACTCGCACGTTTTGTGCGAGTGTGCCTGTTCTTCGTCTTTTTTTTGAACTTTTTTTTTTTGAAAATTTTGAAATCGATTAATTATTTACGAATCGTATTCATGCTCGTTTTGGTTCGCCATTGTTCTTTGATTATTACTTTTAACTTCTTTTAGTTTACAGTTTTTTTAGAAATTTTTAGAGAGATGTTCGAGATTATGCGGGGTCAATTATGGAACTTCGATATAAAAGTTTAAAGATCAGGGACAGTTTCGTAATTTTAATTAATTAATTTAAAATAGGAGTGACGATAAAATGAAAATGATGGCCAACCATAACAATGCTCCACTCACTTTTATATTTCACCAATCATAAGAGTAGTAGTATAGTACTCTATATTGTACAGATTAGTATTAAAGAAAACACAGAAAACATAAAAATTAAAATAATCTTACATCCAACCTTATCTTCCTACAAATGCGTATTAATTTAATTTTTTAATTTTATTTTAATTGAAAAGTAAGTATCATATTTTCTCTTTTTTTTCCACTTTAAGTTGTTCCACTTTTTAAGAAAAAAATTTAAATTTAATTTTTAAAGCATATATTCAAGACAAAATATATTCATGTGGGAGTTTTGTTAGATTCGTCTTGATGCAAAAAAAATTAATATATAATTTTAGAATTTTTTATTATGTGTATTATAAGATATCAAGACTCAAAATTTATTTTGAAATACTTGAAAAAGTAAAGTGGACAAACAAAAAGAAACGAAAAGAGTATTCATTTCTAAGTAGTACTTCATCCTAAATCCTAATCAACATAATAGTTCCTTAATTTGGCACATTTATCCAACCGATAAGTTAATCATTAATATCTCAAATTATACATGATAAGTTATAAATATTAATATTAATAATTTTTATATTTATTAAAAAAATAATTTTGTTATTAAAATAAATCAAATAAGATCTTAAGAGAGTAATATATATATATTTTTTTTGTTTTTTTGAAGAAGAGTAATGTTTTTTTTTTTTGAAAAGGAAGAAGAGTAATGTATTACTTTTTTTTTTTTTTTTTGAGTAAGAGTAATGTATTACTTTATTATATGGAGTATTGAAATTTGAAATATACTACTAGTAGTCAGTAGATTTATTTTGTAAAAAAATAGAATAAAAATGTAGTGAAAGGGAAGAGAAGAACGAAGGAAAAGATCTCGTGGAATTCGTGGGCTTACCCGCCACGCAATCAAAATTCTGAGGTCAGACTTCCCAATTTCTCTCTTTCCTTTTCATTCATAATATTTTTATTGATATTTTCTTTTTTTTTTCGTATCTTCAACGACCCTTCAAATTCCTTGATTCTCTCCCCAAATTTCTCCCTAAATTCCTCTTTCCTTTCAATTTTGTTCATACATGCAATAATTTCAATTTCAAATTGTTTAGGTTGAAAATCTTTTATCCTTCATCCATTTTCTTGAAACCCTAGATGATGTAATTTCCGATAATCTGCGACATTTTGGAAGCAATTCGGAAACCGATTGTAATGGATCCTGAGCAAACGTTTATTAGGGTTCAGGAGAGGTTTTCACAGATGGTTACGCCGAGAATTCGAGATGCTCTTGAGTACATTTATCTTCTCACTGCCGTTACTTTGTTTGCTATTCTTGTTGTTATGCACGCCAATTATGTTCAGCAGGTTTTGTTGATTCCTCAATTTTTTTCCTTTTTACTACTTCATTGATTTTTTTTGATTTTTTTGCTGTTGAACAGTTTGAATTATAGTTTTTTGCTGGATTTTGTATAGTTGAGTTTTTTTTGAGTAAGAATTTCGAAGTAGTAGTTTGACTTTATTGATGATTTTTTCTTGAATCTGTTTTCTTTGAAGCTTAACTTGTATTTCGAGGTGCTTTGTTAGTGTTAATGTGTTGAGTAGGTAATGAGGAAAGAATATGGAATTTAGACTTTGTTTGATACATTTTAATCCACTGTTTAGTGATGAATTTGTTGAGGAACTAGTGATGTTTACTCTTCTGTTAGAAAGTTGAAACTATACTAGCAAGAGAGAGTGGAAGAAAAATTTAGTGAAAGAGTTAACTGAAGGCGTAAACTCAATTGGAACAATTTTTTTTGATCAGCAATGTGACATAAAGGGAGAAGTACCTTAACGGGTGGATTGGAGTTGATACAAGCTGTTGTGTAAGAATGATCATAAGCTATATTTGTTTTAGAAATCTCTTATTAATTTATGAGATTGTTTGACATGAATGATAAAAGCCAAAAGAAAAACTAATGGTTTACCATGCTAATTACTGCTAAGGTGAGAGGGGGTTGGGCATTGGTTATCTAAGAGATTGTCACAGAAGAACTCACTGTTGCTGGGGACAGCATAAATTTTGATATGAATGTATAAGCTGCATTTATGTGACTCAAGCAGATAAGTTATGATTGGAAAGTTCACAGTTAAGCATACTAAATTTTGGAAGTAGTGGTTTGAGTTTTATTGATTATTTTCCTGGATGTTGTTTTCAGTCTAAGATTTACTTATGCTCAAAGGTGTTTTGTCAGTGATGAATGTGTTGAGGAGTTAGTGATCTTTTCTCATCTTGTAGAAAGAGGAAACCTTAAAAGGTAGAAAGAGTGAAAGAAACAATTTAGTGAAAGAGGGGTTAAGTAAATGTGTACTACAATGGGAAACAAAAATTTCAAACATCAATTAGGAACACAGGGAGTTATACCTAACATGGCTAGGTTGTAGCTGATGTAACTTGCAGTAAGAAATAAGAATAATGATCTACTGTATATGTTGGAGAAACTCCTTGTTACTCCTTGCTGATTAGTGATCATGCAAGAGGAGTTTGAGTTTTTTAAGATATTGTCACAGTAGAACTTGTAGCTGTTGGGACAACTTAATTTAAATTTCCGATATGGAGATATAAGTTGCAGTCGAGTTTGTTCCTTATTCAATATTTTTTTCTAGAGAAATGGAAATTTTGAATGTGTTGCTAGAAGTACTATGAATGCAACACACTCACATTGACAAATTTTAATGCTTTAACATTATGTACCCAATGTTGTCTTCCTTGTGGTTTTTGCTGTTTGTTTGGGAAGAAAAGGACGAGGTTTGCTAAGTTTTGCAGTCAAGAGTCCATGTAACAAATCTGTCTCTATTGTTTATACCGTTTTTTACCTGTATGACATTTGATATGAAATTATGCAGCCAGGCTGTTCCAGTGAGCTCTCTGGAGTACAGACATCAGATGCCCAACTCATTTGTATCAAGGTAATGGATACACTCATTTTAAAATTTTCAACTGTTTTCTAGCTGTTTAACATTTTATTCTTTGTTTTTCTTCATTAAATTGTTGCTATTACATATTCAGCCATTTTCTCTTTATTTTTCCTTGTGCACCATCCACAGAGGTAGCAATATGACATTCATTGGAAAAAGAAAATGTGTCTAACTCTGGACAGAGTATTTGCACGTTAGCTTTTACACAATTACACCAGGAGTTATTTGTTTAGGAATTTAGGTTCTTTCACTTTTGAATGAGTTGTTGATTACTCTTGTTACTTACCTTTGATGTAGATAATTGGTGCTGGCCTGTTAACTCAAAACGGATCTGCATCAGATTTTGATAAGATATCTTCTGAGCAGACTGTGATTGTGCAGCCCAGAGAGTTTGATGCTCATGACGATGAGTTTAACTTGTTTGCTGTGAAATACTGGTCCAGCTGGATTACTTCTGGTACCAAGAAGGGAAAGTTGAACTTTAAGTTTTGGAGATATGATGATGAATTCTTGGAAACACATTCAGACACAACCAATGATGGAAAAAGCTTAAACTTAGTACCTCGTGATGGTAGAGTTGAAAAAGAAGAGACATATGAAACTTATTCGATGTTTTCAAAACAATCAGTAAGAGCAATCATCTTGCACTCCTTCAGAAAGTGGCACAAACGCCTATCATTCATTTGGAAGCATGGAGCACGTTTTCTGCGAACTCTTTGGGTATGTGTGCTGGATAATGTTGTAGTGATTTTCCCTTTGCCACTTAGTATCTTTAAGTTGATTCCATTATATATCTTGAATTTTTATTTGAATTAGTATGTAACTATGATATCTTTAGGTGCAACTATCCATGCAATGATATTGACGATTTGTCTTGATTTTCATGAAATAGAGTATTCATGTTTGTAAACTGGTTTGATGAATGTAAATAATTATTCATCCATCATGCTACTTATTTTGGTTAGCTAGCCATGCAAACGCGTCATTAAACCATGTGCACTTTTTATTTATGTGAATTTGCACATGATGTTTGCTACCAAGGGTCAATTAGAAACAATCTCTTTGTTAGTGATATCATTAACAAGAATAAGATTACATACATCTGAAACCCCCAAACCGGAGCGACTTACTGGCATTGGGTAATGGAAAGTCGTCGTAGCCACTTAAACGGTAACTTCAGCCACCTTTGTGTTGTCAAATCTTGATTGTATGTAGGGTTTCTTGTTCTGGCTGTTTATACTACCGGAGTTGGAGATATCTTTGTGGGAATTTGTTTTATAGAGTGGGTTTTAGTAAGTTTTTATATAAATGTTGCTCAATATGCAATATTACCAAATTCCCTTTAAAATTTCTAGACTTTTGAGATACCCTGCTATCTTACGTTTCTTGTCACCTATTTCTTTTTTTGGGTGGTGTAATCAATAAGAAATTCTCTTATTATTGAAAAAGAGAATATTTACATTATTAGTTCCTATATTCAGTTTGTCATATTTTATGTCTCACTGTGTTGTAAGTGAAAAACATGTCTAGACCTCATCAACATTATTTTATGTTGAAAATTGGGACTGTTGTGCTTCCGTTGCACATTCCTCAATTGTCTTTAGCTTAATATGGTGCGTACTAGTTTATTTCATTTTTATAATTATGTTTTTCAGTTTTATCTATAGCACATAATTAGTTGATTGATGTCATTTTCTGCAATTAAGTGTAGTACTTCTAAGAAAATGTCAACTTTTCTTTAGAATGTGTGATTTTGGATTTGTTTGAATTTTTAAAGTTGCTGCTTTATTCTTCAATTGCATCACTTATGTTACTGAAGTGAACTTTTAAGTACAGGATGTTGCAGGTATTCACCTAAATCTTGACATGCATAAGTGGCTGCGGATTTTGCACTTGGATAGATTCAACTTGGTTGCAGGTAGATTGATAATACAATTCAAGTTTAAGTTGCATGCATATTACAGCCTTGGATTAGTCAGTTGATTTATATAAGGTTTTTTTTGTTCTTTACTTAAGTTCATATCCGAACTCTTGAAACGGAGAAGTGAAGCCTTTCAAATCAAATTTAAATAATATATCCTCTTGTTTTTGTATGAATAGTGACTCCCATTCAGGGACAAGAGGTCAAAAGCAGCAAGATATCTACGTCAATCGATGTAGTCATCCTATAAAGAAATCTGTTGAGTAGATAGTGAATAGGTGTAGATATTCAGGGATGTAAGTGTGACGAAGCTTTGTCATTTTATAGGTGGTCACTTAGTTTTAAAAAGCTCGCTTAGGCGTGCATAAGGCAAGCGCTTTGGTTGTGCAGTGAATTGGGTGCCTTGATAGGGTTAAGCCTGAAGAGCGCCTCATAACGCTTTAAAGCGCCTTTTGGTCTTAGTCTCAGAAGGAGCCCAATTGATATGAGCACCCACCATGTATGCTTTCTCTTTCTTTATTTTTCCTCTTTTTCTGTATTGTCCATCCTCGCTTGGGTTGTTCTTGAGGTTTGATTGGAGTTTTTGTTTTATTTTCTTTATTTCTCACCGTCTATCAATATACTTAAGAGTAATGTTCCATCAAAATTAGACCAAAAAAATAAATCTTATTGAGAAATGATATGGACCATCTTAATACTGTGCTTTTAATTCATCTCATTGGAACTTATGGACAAAAGCATTGAAGGACTTGTTCTTGTCTTGACATGTCTTTGATTATATTGATTGAGGAAGTTTCTTTTTTATACTTTTCTAAGTTTCTATAATATTCTCAGTGCAGTGGCTTGAAAGAAAGATCAAAGCATTTGAACCGACATATCTCTACACTATGGAAAAAGTGAGTCTTGTGATTCTTATAAGTTCTACCTGTATTTTAGTTGACTTCTGCGGGCAGAAAATGAATGACGCAAAAGTGTATTATCTGCTTCTCATTGTTGGTCCTCAGTATGTAAACTGCTGCTTATCTTTAGGGATACTTCTTACTTCCTGAAGATGCCAAAGCACGTCATAAAATTCGGACAGCTAATATTAGCATATCAGCCCAGCATCCCTGCTTTGGTAACAGGTGAAAATTCATGTAACCTTCCTTGTCTGTTACAAAATTGCCTATTGTTCTCACACAAGTAATGATTTGTTTTGTCATCATTTCTCTTCTATTTCTATATGCTATAGTTAGTTTTCTTCCCCACTTAGTATTAAGGTCTCGTTATAGCTAGACCACAAGTTCAGTGAGATGGAACTAGTTGGCAGCATAGGAGCCAGTGCATCAGAAAGTTCAAACTTCCAAAAGACTTATAAGTACCTTTTTTACTCTATTGATATGGCATGACATTCTGATGGTATGGCACTTTGAAAGTTCAGCATTTGTCTTTTCTTGTTGGAAAAGGGTGAAAGAAGGGTTGGGTGGTCAAAACTCAAAACCAGGGTCTTTGTGGTACTCCTTACGAGCACTTTATCGCAAATATTTTCCCCCCTCACAGGCCTCCTTGAATTTACACTTTTTAGATTTATGGACAGTTATTGCTCATTTGCTTGTGTGTTCTTCCTGGATCTAATTAAGTGAACCTTTTCAGGTGGCAACAACTTCTCATCAATAGAGTGGTGGGATATGATACTATTTTGATGAATAGTTTGCTTGATTCTCCTGGACAAGGTAGCACCCAGTGAACAATATACTTTAGTTTCCACTTGTAGCTTCCCTTCTCTGTGAAGTATTATCTTCTTCCTTTTTTCCTTAGTCTCTGTTTGGGTGTTTGGAGCTCATGTTCATCCTGAAACACATTAATTGCAAAATTTTATTCAGGATTTCACATAGAAAAGTCTGCAGTAGAAAGTTGATGGTCGGCTGAAAAAGATTATTTTTATTCCAACTCACCTAGTGTTTCTGAAAATGGCGTTTAGTGCTCTTCCAAATTACTTTTATTCCACAACATGCCATTGGAAAATATAATTTTGCTCCGGATATTCCACAACATGTCATTGCCAATTTGAATTTTTTTCCATCTCACAAAGTTTGTTGATAGATCAGTTGAAACTTGAAAGAGAATCATTTAAGGTGGTTTGGGAATGTGAAACAACGGGTGAGCTGGAGAATTGGTATGGAAGCTATAACTGTAACTTGGGGGATTTAAAATAGAGGGAAGATGGTTGTAGATGACCTAGAGGGTAAGAGTGGAAAATGATATGAAAAATTTTGATTTACTGACTGAGATGGTAAATAATTGAATTGAATGGAGAAAGAGAATTCATGTGGATGCCTTGGTATTTGTTGGTTCATGTACCTGACCCTAGACTTATGGTATTAGGGATTTGGTATTGTTGTCATTAAGTGTTGTAACAAAAGATGTTCACATATATACCAATCGATAAGCAACCCGTTCATAAATAATAATTATTCCACTCAATTCATATCTTTTGGGAATGGAATAGGAACACTGACCTGCTTACTTTTCTATATTTGAAGTAGTGGATATCTTTTGCATTATCAAATGTATCCTAAGACATGATCCCCACATTGGATTGTATGGCAGGGTACCTATATAACTACCAGACAAAGGAGTTTTACAACCTCAGTTATGCCCATGAACCATCAACAGGCTCTGCTAGTTTTGGAGGTTTGCCTCATATCCTATATTTGTGTCGGTGGTTTTCCATGCTCTCCTTTTTTCTTTTACTTTTATCTCTGCTTTAAACCTATATGTTGATTATTGTTGGATATTTTTGGCTTTATCTGGATCTTGTAGTTTGTTTTGATTATCTGCTTTGGTTGACATTTTACACATTTTCCTGTTGTTCTATGCACAGATTATTTGGTGACCAAGTGTGGAGTGCTTATGATGTCACTTTTCGTCTTTTTTACAACGACAATGTCAGTTTCATTTACATTGAGGGAGACACAGACTCGCATGCTCAAATTTACAGGTTGCTTTGCTTGCGCTTGTATATTTGTTATAGCAAGATGCAAACCTCACTAAAAACATAAGTACGACCTGTGAATGCTTTTTGTTAATTTGCTTTGCTTTTTTAGCTGTTACTTCAGCATACATGTGGAATCTTCATTTCTCATCACTTGTTTGAGCTTTTTTTGTTCCCATGTCCATACAAACCTGCACTTCTACCCATACAAAATGCAAATCAGTGTGGGGAGAAGAGATATGCCATTGGTCTTAAAGACATGAACAAAGATTTGCAGTAAGGTGGATTACCAAAGTTGATTGTAAAATTGCATATGGAGATTATTGGATCGAAAGGAAGAAAAAAAAAGATAAAAGAAATGTGTAAGAGGAATAAATAGTTTAGAGTGGAGAATGAACTTCAGATGCTATCTTGACTCATGTGTACTTCTATCCGGTCCCTGTACTAGGATCTAGATATAATTGTTTTGATGTTAAGACAATGAAAGGTAAGAGAAGGGAATATGTATTTGTGAATGAATTATGATAAAGGTGCTCTCTCTTTTAAAATCTTGATCATCTTAAGCAAAGAGCATAAAGAAATGCTTCTGTAGTTTGATCCCTTTTTGCCAGTCAAGGCACAAGAAAATTTGTTTTGATGGTTTATTTTCGAACAGCATCTGGTTTGTTGTATCGGTAAAATGCACAAATGTGACTACTTTGTCTCTCTAGGTAGGCATGCTAAATGAAGGGGAAAATGGGAAAGAAAAAGGGTGGGTTCTAGGGGGCAAAGATATTCGGGTGCTCTAGCTTTCATTGGCTATTTATATTTAATACTCTAATGATAGCAATAGTCACTACAGTAGTGGAATGTAATGACAATGAGAGATGAGTGAAATTGAAAGAAACAATCAAAAGCTACAGAAATTTTGGGAAAACAAATAGAAGGTATAAAGGACGTGGAAGAAACACTTTACCAGGAAAAAAGTCAATGTACAAAGCATTATGTATTCGATAAAAGGTAAAGTGTTAACATCAATAGGAATGGAGGGAGTATATAACTATATTGGTTGCTCTTAGGGCATCTTCTCTAACTTATTCTCAATTCTATTTAGAGGAGTTTGGTGCTACCCATCGTTTTCACTGTCAAATATTTAGTTCAGTTCCATTCAGTTGTGGGATTAAGACCTTAGGTTTTGTATTTTTTTTGTTATTTGTTTCTTCTACTATGTTCACGTACCATCTATATGATTGACCCTAGTGTGAAAAATACATCTAGGAAGCAATTAAATTCTAGTTTCTAGCATGCCACATATGTACTGCCAGCCTTTTCTATTTCTTTTTGATAAAAATTTAAAACTTGAGTGACATGACTGACAGGTAACTAGCACTAACCTTATTTCTCTCATTTGGTTACAGTGCAGCTTCAACATCATGCTCGACATCGGCTTCCTACATTTCAGTTGATATTTGTTCATGTCATTGAATCACTTGTCTTCGTGCCCGTAAGATTGCAACATATGAACTGTTATGAAATATTGTAATACTTGAATATTTTCATTTCTATTGGCTGGTGATGTATTGCATTTAATATTACAGATTATGATAGGCATCCTGTTTTTTCTGTTTGAATTTTATGATGATCAACTGCTGGCTTTCATGGTGTTGATATTGGTCTGGCTATGTGAGCTTTTTACCCTAATCAGGTTAGTCTCGGTTCTGTACTACGCATTCTCCCTTTCTTAAAAGTTGTAGAATTTCTATGTCATCTTATGTTTTCTATGAAAAATGTCCAGTGATGTTGAACTTTTTTTTGGTTTTTGCAGTGTTCGTACTCCAATATCAATGAAGTTCTTTCCACGCTTCTTTTTACTTTACTTCCTGGTGTTCCACATATATTTCTTCTCTTATGCGTATGGTATGATGATAGCTTGTATATTTTGATCATTGTTTTTCTCGTGGAACCAACGACTGTATGCATTATATGTTGTTCTCCGCAGGTTTTTCGTATTTGGCCTTGTCTACTACTGCAGCATTTATGCTGCATCTTATCCTGTATTTCTGGAACAGATTTGAGGTATATATTTCTTGTGGCGCCTTCTGAAGATTATATGCCCATCATTAACATCTTTATATTGGTCTGCGTATTATGATTGTTTCCTTTGTCGTTGTTCTTATAATTATGATTCTTTTTCCTATGTAGTATTTATGTTTACTAATCTCATGATGGTCATTTAAGCTATTCCTCTGCACGCTACATAACATTAAGAGGTTCATTCCGAAAAGGTGATGTTTTTCGCCTTTCCGGGTTATGGGTACTTGGGTTTTTTATTAGTGTTTTCAAAAATGGGTTTTAAGGTTTGAACTTTAAGCTCCATTTTGAGAATTCCATGTCTGATAAAATAATTAAATTATAATTAACCATAACCCATACGCGTCAAAAAGGGTTGGGGTTTTTGTTTGTAGAAGCAGGGGGGCAGGGAGAGATTGGGGTGGGTGGGCGGTTATGAGCAGCTGCACGAATATTTTTTTTTCCTGTCGACTGATTCCTGTTTCTCCTCCCATGGAGCAATTAGAAGCCTGATACTCTGGTCATTTAATTTCTCTATGTTCAGGGTTTCATTTTAGTTGCTGGGCTTATATGCTCCTTTATAAGTGTTGGTTTATCATAGCTCATTAGCTTTATAACTTCTTAACTACTGAAGGCACCTTTATCATCTATAAATTCATTAGTATGCCTCTTACTCTTTACCTCTGCTACACCCACTAAAAAAAGAAGTGAAAGAACGCTAAAAGATGTTTGCAAACTGTAAGTTCAGTGAATGAAAAACACACATAATAATGCCAGATGGGTTAAAGGGAGTGACTTGTGACATTTTCTTGCACCATAGTGTAGTTACCTAATCGTATACTACTGGGTTTGATTGATTAAAGCATGACTACGCACACAGAATTTGAAACGCTGGCTGTATCATAGTGCAAAAACAATGCCGCATTGCATTTGCATTGGCCGCGTTATAAAGGTTCTAAAAATACAAACCAATATTTCCGTGTTGCAAAGGGTGTATATAACCCTCTTTTTGTGTCGTATTAAGGGTTATCACATGGTTTTGACAAATATTTTTGGCGTTGCGATGACCGCATTACCGTTTGGTTACCATGATTGCAACCGTAACCGCATTACCGTTCCGTTACTGTGTTGCGACCGTTACAACCTTTTTGCATTGTGGGCAGTATTGTTCCTTTTTTATGATGTATCTTTTGAATTATGATTGGTGTTATAGTTGCATTTTGTACTTGTGCTCAATATATTTGCACGACATTATGGCCCTATGTTGGTGTCTATTGGAAGAAATTCCGTGTCCCAAGTTTCCTGAATACTAAATCAACTTTTTCCGTTTTTCTTCACATTTCTCGTATTGAATCTAATTTCTTTTCTTCTAACATTGGTTTGATCTTATGTTTGGTCTGTGTATGTTTAATGGAGTCATATTAGTCAACTCTGATAGCTGTTCCATCATCAATTTTGCTTATATTTTAATTCATTTTTGGCTCTGATTCAGGTCCCTGCTCTACAAAGATTTTTACAAAATCGACATTCACATATGCAGCAGCACCCAGATTTCCACATAACCTCTTCGACTATACTTGCCTCAACATTGCATATTACCCGGTTCAACACGAGGAACCCTGGTCCAGTTAATATGGGAGATTCTTCAGTTCCTGGGGTCTCAGAGCCAATACCTGGGGGTGAAATTCCAGTACCTCCTAATGTGCAGGAGGAAATTCATGGCTTGCAAGAACAATCGGGGAATGCAAATCCGCAAGATGAAAATGGTGATCCTCATCCAATCCCTGACCATGATCTTCAGCAACAGGAAACTGGTCAAAACCCAGGAAACATGAATTCCTTCAGCTCTTTGTTGTTATGGATTCTTGGGGGAGCTTCTTCTGAAAGCCTAAACTCTTTCTTCTCCATATTTAGAGATATGAGAGAACAGGCTCAATTTTACGCAGATTCTTCAAGACAAGACAGCGATACTGCTGTGAATGCTCAATAGTGGTGAAGAAGCAAAGGTGAGTTGAATTGTCTTACTTTGAGGTCAGTTGCCCCAGATTTTTGTAACAAAGTGATTATAACAAGGTAAAAATCATGTTCGCTGAAGCAGAAAGGCATCGTCAGAATGTCCGCTAGTTACACGTAACTGATAATGGAAGAGTAATGCGTGGGAGAAACTTATATTACGCATACAACTGAAGTTGTATTACATGCTTTGTGAGAAATCTTCCTCAGTGGTGAGTTTTGGTATGAGCAGAGGGGTTTTGTATGAAAAGTGATCCTCTCTGTCTTGTGATCGTAACTGTAACTATTGATGTACAAAGATGATTTCTAATGTGATGCTATATAACAAATACGAGTCATTCATTATAGATCTCAAAATCTGGGTTTCCAGTCTTTTCAAGATTCTTTATATCCAATTCCTTGTTAGTTTAACTTGGTGGTATTGTTACTCTAACAAAAAAAAGAACAATACAACTCTATGTATAGAAGATAGGTAAGGTAAACACAAAAACAGAAGGCTCAAACTAGGAGTGTTGCAACAGGCTCTAACAAACTAAAAGACAGCTAAAACCCGTGATGTTGCACCATGGAATCATTGTATGTCAGTAATCATCTCACAGTTCACATAGCTACTGCACATTTTGCACATGCAATTGTTCAGTTGTTGCTGCTTCTGCTTGGCTGCTTGCTTTTGACCTTTAGTTGCTCACACACAGGTCAGTTGTATTTGCACTCTGTAGTCTGTATCTCAACATCCCCCTCAAACTAGGAGATGATATTAGAAGCTGTAAGTTTGAAAAGCAATTATCTAAACTATGCATATGTAAAATTTTAGTAAATAACATCAGCAAGCTGAGGTTTGTGGGCAAATAGGACAATTGGAGCAAACCTTCCATTGATTTTTCTCTAACATAGTGAGAAGCCATTTGTATGTGTTTTGTATGGTCATGAAAAGTGTCAAGGGTTGCAGACATTTAACTCCTAACTCTTGTAAACGACTAACAACCTAAATTGGGGGAAGTTAAAGTTAATGTAAATTTGGGGAATTGATGATTGAGTAAATTATTTGAAAGAAGACAAGTGAGGCTGTATCACTGGGAATATTCCTGGCTTCATATTCAACTTTATTTATTACACTAATATCCAATAAAATAGTGAAGTTGTTCAAGGTCTTTAGTGAACTTTCATTGAGTTAAAACTAGACACATACTTTAATGAAAAATTAAAATGAATGAGCAAAAAAAAAAAAAAATCAATAAATAGAAACTTTTTGAAACTTATTCCCAAGATAAGCAGTTTTCACCCTGAGCTGAGGTTTGGACCGGTTCGCTGTTAGTAACAGCGAACAAAGGGACAATTTTTAAAAAAACCAAAGAGTGTGTTTGCTGTTACTAACAGCGAACAGGTATTTGGCTAGTTTCAGTGTGTTCGCTGTTAGTAACAGCGAACACACTCTTTGGTTTTTTAAAAAAACTGCTCTTTTTTCGCTGTTACTAACAGCGAATAGGTATTTGGCTAGTTTCAGTGTGTTCGCTGTTAATAACAACGAACACACTCTTTGGTTTTTTAAAAAACTGCCCTTTGTTCGCTGTTACTAACAGCGAACCGGTCCAAACGAAAACTGCTTATCTTGAAAATAAGTTTCAAAAAGTTTCTATTTATTGATTTTTTTTTTATTTTTTTGCTCATTCATTTCAATTTTTCTACTTTAATTGAGTTAAAACTAGACACATACTTTAATATCCAATAAAATAGTGAAGTTGTTCAAGGTCTTTAATAGCAAACACTATTATGTGACTGCTGTTTTTGGCTTACTAACTTCAAAATTGTCACTACATGTGATAAAAAAAGAGAATATTTATTTTTGGACTGCTCATATCTTTGTTTGAGTTCTTTCAGTAACTTTGCGTGCTATTTTTTAAAGGCTTGTTTTACCATACAAAGACTTTATTATTTGGTTTAGTATCCCCTTTGGCATCAAAATCAATTCCATGGTTTTGATTAACTTGCCTTACATCTTTCTGAGTATCCATCTGAGCTTGGAAAAGAAACAATTCTCCAAGTATGCTTGTTATTGAGATCTGAATACTGAATTATATTAATATTACATTTAAAATCTATCAAATAAAAATGTGGCTTTGTTGCAGTTAGAGGTAACACCTCATATGAAACTAATTGTGAACCATCCTCATCAATAGATTATCAAATATTACGGTGCGCTTTCTGCTCTTTGAATACTGAATTGTGTTTTACGCAACTCGCGGTCGAGTCGCGTGTTTTACGCGACTCTACGGCGTTCTAGTCGCACGTTTTGTGTGACTCGGTGTATTAAAAATCAGTGCAAATTTTAAACGATTGTTATATCTCACTCGATTATCAAAATTAGGCATGTAATATATCTTTTGAAAGCTCTTGAAGTCTAGTTTCTAATGTTACAAACCTTGTATTAATGCGATTTTCTTATCAAAAGTTATGGAAAAAAAAGTAAACATGTATCAAATTCCAGCACAAACTTTAAACGATCGTCATTTCTAGCTCGTTATCGGAATCATGCATATAAAATATCGTTGAAAAGCTCTTGAAGTCTAGTTTCTAATGTCGCTAGCGTTGCATTAATGCTATTTTCCTATCAAAAGTTATTTCCAATAGAGTGAATGTGTCTCAAATTTCAGCACAAACGTGCGACTAGGTTCATTTTCCGATTTTTTTAAGTTCATTTTTTTAATAATTAATAATTTTAATTTAATTATTATTTATTTTTAGATAAATAATAATAATTTTTGATTTTATAAATAAAAGTAGATTTAAGAGCGTTTTAGTAATTTATATAGAAAAAGATGGCAAAACATTGAAAAAGGTGGTGAGTTTCATTCTTGTGATATACAAGTAACAGCCTCAAATTTCGTAATCTTAATCTTCCAATTAATTGTTCCGAATTTTCAATTCGAATTCCTAATCTTTTGGTTATCTAATTCAAATCACCTTTAATCCTAAATCTTTTTTTTCGATTTTGTAATTTCTTTCAAATATTTAACGTTAAAATATTATTTGATTTAAATTTTTTTATTAGCACTAAAATATTATTTTAAAATTTTATAGTACGAAATATTGACTATTTCGTAAAACGTTACGTTTTAAGTTTTCTTCTTAAACTAACATTACTACTTATTATTCTAACCTTATAACTTTGATTTAATTAATTTATACCTAAAATGAGTTGTATTTTTATTATTAACTTTAAGTATGGTTTTAATCAAAATTTTCTAAGTAAATTATCATATTTTCATGATCAAACTTACCCATTATTCTAAAATATATTCACTTGGATAAACTAGAACAAAAATATGATGAACCAAAAATTATTTCTATCAAACTCATGATTTTTATCACTTACACAAGCTATCACCATTTTCTTGTACAAGTTAACTTTCTCCTACACTTCAACTCTTACAAATTCACCTACACACTCTAAATCTCTTACACAAGTTAGTCTTTTTCCATACTCATAACACTCTTATTCATACAATCTAAGAACTACAAAGTTGACCACACCCATTATAAATACCCCCCTTATCCATGAGATCACTTGCATCCCTTCATCAAATCTTTCTACCATTCTTTCTTATATCTTCACTTCATTAACATCTTACTACCTTACTACCTTTATTATTATTAGTTGAAGAAATTCAAGAAGATGGAGTTAAACATTCTTTATTTAGTTAAGTCATCATCATTTTGGAGCATTATTGGGTTATTATTTTGGGTACATAATGTATCATTGTTTTTGAAGATGTGATTTATTTCTTTTGGGAGCTTAGAAGATCATCATTATTTTGGAAGCTTAGATTAATTATCTTGGTGCATTATTATCTATCTTGAAGGGTCTTATATCTTATTATTTTCCTAATTAGTACTTAGTACTAATCCTTGGTGTTAGTATGGTATAACTTCTTACCCTACTCTTTTTGTGAAATTTTACATTATATTTACTTTATAATATGCAAAGTATGAAATATGTTGATATG
Organism: Amaranthus cruentus; assembly: GCA_019425755.1. Classification (NCBI taxonomy): domain Eukaryota; kingdom Viridiplantae; phylum Streptophyta; class Magnoliopsida; order Caryophyllales; family Amaranthaceae; genus Amaranthus; species Amaranthus cruentus. Next base: position 12,549,611 of record CM033456.1, read on the forward strand.
TTTTAGTAAGAAGTTAGTTTAATAAAACTATGATCAAGATTATATTAAGTATGTGTATGCTAAAAATATATTTAGTGTGTTAATTTTATAATCTTTAAACAAGTTTAGGATGTTGGGTGCAAAATTATATTCTAGTGATATTTATAAGTATGATTCATGTTATTATAAACTAGTGCTAGTATGTTTATGAGTTATGTGTTACATTAGGAATGTTATTATATTTAAGGATTTTTATTTTAGAACTTTATTAATACGTTTATGTTAGCCTTCAAATTAGTTTATAAGATAGTAAGTTATTTTATGAACTTATTTTTTTTATTAAGTATGGTTATATTAAGAATATTGTTATTATACGTTATTTTTGAGATTTAAGTTTATCCTTAAGGTTATAGTAAATTTCTAAGTTATTACGTAAAGTTTTTATTTTTGTAAGTTGTTATGTTAATCTATGATTTAGTATGATAAATTAAATTAAGTCGTTCTTTTTATGTAAAAAGGGTCCCAAACACTCATAGGTCATTCGACCAATATCATATAAAAAAAAAAAAAAAAAGAGTTGAGTTTGATTTACTATTTTAAATTATTAAACCAATTTTTGTGATAATAATAAAATAATAATTTAAAAAGATATGTTTGAGAAATTTTTATAAGATATTAAATATTGATTTTTGCAAATCTAATAATTTACTTGTTTTTCTAAACTTAAAATAATTATTTTTGGTGAACTTTTGTTGAATTTTTTGGAATTTTAATTTTGGAAACTTATCCAAAGGATGCAAATTTTAACTTGAATTTTAATTAGAATATTTGATTTGGTGAAGAAAACAAAAGTTTTATTTGTTTTAAGGATGAAAATGTGTGTTTTGGAAACTTATTTCAAGAGAAATAGATTTTTATAGCTACTTGTGGAAAATACTAATTTGGAGACTATTAATAGAATATTAAGTTATTAGTGTGAATTTTATGAGCTATTAAAATAAAGTTTAATGTGTAAAAATTTTGTAATGAACATATAAAGATATAAAAGTAAAATTTAATATTATTACTAAGAATTATATTAAATAAATGAAATTACCACCTAGGATGGTCAAAGTCAAATTCGAAGTCAACTTGTAGTAATAAAAATGTGATGTACTTGTGTGAATGAGTATTGATTGAATGACCCTGATAGTAAGGTAATGTCGAACCATGGACCAGAGCATGTAAAATCCTCGTCCGTGTTGGCTAGCAGCGTAAAATGCGTGTAAGGCAGGGGTTGCTACCTATCCGTGGAGCTCGAGCATAAACATTGTATTGGAGGGTGGCGACTCCCACCACGTTAGGGTTTAGGACTCACGGTCCTCACCTAACGACCCTTACATATATCATGTGTCATATTGTTGTGTTTGTTGATTAGTGATGAAATTGATTAGTGGTTATACTATGAATCATGGTACGGTTATGAGTATTAAACAAATGAACTTACTTGAGTGTTAAGATTACAAAATTGTATAAATGGCGATACGCATTACTAGGATTGAGAATGGTATCTTAATGACTAAAAGTTTGGAATAGTAAAAGAATATAATAAAAGTATACAATGGTGTCAATTAATTTGTAATTAGTACTTAAATTATTATTTTGAAAATGTAGTGTATAATTTTCATATTTTGAGTTGGATAGGATGTTATGCTCGCTTCGTTGACCGATTCAATCGCGTCATCCGTATCATGGATGGCAGCATTTTGCAGGATTTAGTTTCAGGTTCCGATCCAGGCCGCAACAATTATTATTTATCGAGAACTTAGCTGCTTTTTGTGTCTTTATTGATGACTTGATGTTGATGTACTTTTACATTTTTAATTTTTAGCAAACAATGTTTCTTATCGGATGTAATATTTTACTTTTATTTTAAATAGTTTTAGTTTTTATGATTTAAAGTTTTTAACAGTTTAACATTTTAAGACTTCCGCAATATTTTTTTTATATAAACATTTTATTAAACATTAATTATGTATCGAGATTGACGCTTCTGTTACAATTTTTTTGAGAGACCATTTTTAATTAGCTCGCTCATAAAGGAAAATGTAGAGTATGTTACTCAATGGCCATATCAGGATATTGTAAGTGGACGTTTAAAATATCGTAAATACTACACACTTATTCGATGGGTATTATGAACATTGCAAGTAGACATTTAAGATAATGTAAATAGTAGACCTGTCAAACAGATCAGGTTGGGTCAGGTTCGGATTCGGGTCATATATAAACAGGTTAGAAAACCCTTGACCCGAACCCAACCCATTTAGTTAATTGGGTCGAAAATCACAACCTTGACCCGACCTGCAACAGATCAGGTTGACCTGATTTCGACCCACTTAACCCGTTTATAATTTTTTTGTTTTCGTTTTAAGGTTTTAAACGTTTGATTAAATGTAATTTTTTAGGCTTTAATTTTAACTTTATGTTTTTTTGTTGTTTATTTTAAGGTTTTAAACGTTGATTAAACTTTAATTTTAACTAAGTTTAGCTTATACTTATTAATTTAACTCGAAATTAACACATTTAATTAAATGGGTTATACAGGTTTTTTTCAGGTTTAAAATTTTGACCTGAACCTAACCAATTTAATAAACAGATCAGGTCGGGTCGACCCATTTAATTAATTGGGTCAAAAGTCTCAACCCAAACCCACTTATTTCGGGTTAGGTTCAAGTCGGGTTAACAGGTCGGATCAACTTTTGCCAGCCTTAGTAAATAATAGGCATGAGGTATATTGTAAGTAGTTATTAAGGATATTATAAGTAGGCATTAATAATACGATAAATAGGCATTAAAAAAGGTGTAAGTAGGCATTAAAAATAATATAAATAGAGATTAGATATACAAAATAGGCACCTAAACTTTAATGGAATCACCACGAAAGACATCTAATAGAGAAACAGACACAGTCTCTCAAAACATTGGCTGGGCGATTTTTAAGGATCCGGATTTCCGAATTCCAAGCGCATTGACGAGGCTGGGCTCTAGTGTTCAGATCCATCTGTGAAAGAAGCCCAACATAATCCTTGAAATCAATGATTACTGCAAAACCCTAACCCTAATCGCAGACTCTTAAATCCGTATATAAACCAGCAGAACGCTTCTTTGTTCCTCATTCATTCCCCATCCTTCTCTTCCTCCGTTAATCTTCATTTTCATTTCTGTAAAGTTATTGGTTTCTCAACTTTTTTTTTTTTATTTTGTCTGGAAAGAGGAGTTATATGCTGTGATGCTGAAAATCTACCTATTTTCTGAGAAACCATGAATGGTTTCATTGATTATAGAACTTACCAATGGATCCTTCTGAGCTCTCCTCTTTTTTCCATTTTCTACTTTCTTTTTTTTCTCTTTTTGTAATTGTAATTTAAGATCTATTTTATCGAATTGGAGCCATTGAGGTGATGAAATTTGTCTCGGAATATACAAAATGTCGACCTAAACAAATTCAGACTACAATTATCTGATTCAATGGCACCTCTTCTTCTTATTATTTCTAATTGGCATACTTTTTTCTTATAATTTTTTTCGATTCTTCATAATCCGTTAGTTTTTGGTAAATTAATCTTGTTATCATATAAGTATTTTAAATTTTAATAGAGAATCTCTTCAGCTACAGCTTTAATATAAGAGTTTAAATTGATTTTCTCGGTACTGGTGTGAATTGAATTTCTATTCTTCAGGTGGAGGTGAAATTTCGATCAAACCATGATTTAAACACTTTTTTATTTTTAACTTTTATTCAATTTATTTATAAATTTTTCTCCGTTTCTTTGATTTTAAAGATAAATTGATAAACAATTAGGTATAAGTCAATGTCATTGATTTAGCCTCAAGGACAATGAACTATTTTTAGTCACCCATTTACAAGGAACAGAGGGAGTAGAAAAAGCTATAAAATTAATTAATATCATCTCTAATTCACTTCTAATATCTTATATTAAAAAAGAATATAGATTATTTAGAATAGTAGGTGACATGTAATTTTAAGATAAATTGATAAACAATTAGTTATATTTTAGAATTAAAGAGAAATTTTAAGGGTAAATTGGTAAAATAATATGTACCGTAGGTAAAAATTAGAGATTTGAAATAAACTAACACCAAAAAAATGGGATATTCATACTACCTTTAAGATGATAGATTAAAGTGAAAAATCTTAAGTGATGTAAAATGTAAATTGTGATGAACAGATGAAATAATTCTGACATACTACTATAGTAAAATTTAAATCGAAAAATTTTAAGTGGTAATTTTGAGGGTTAGGGTTTTTTAGTGATTAAAATTTTTAAAATATTCACATGATAAAATGTTAGCAAAAATTTTAGTAACCATTAGTTTTGAAGTTTAAGGTTGTTGTATCAAATAGGGACGTAAAAAATTGTTTTGATTTGTAATATCGCTCGAAATCGGTTTGTATCCAATCCATTGGTTGATTTGAGGTGCAATGACTTGTAACCGATCGAAACTCGACCTGATGTTGACTCGTAACCGATCGAAACTCGACCTGATGTTGACCCGTAATCCGATATATCCAATTTGAGAACAACTGACACCTAAGACTAATCCGACAATGTGGTTAACCGAACTCGATTTGCACCCGGCCCGTTACAACTCGAACCCATCTTTAACCCGATAGGTACTCGATATAATCCCACCCAAAATGGTGCATAATCCAACCTGAAAATGTGATTAAGCGAGTATAATTTGATTTAACCGGATCAAGTTTAATTCAGTTAATAATAAGTTTGATTTTGAATCAAGTTTAGTTTAGTTTAAATTAAACAATAAATGCTGGCCCAAAATCAAATCTTATTGACTTTTTGTTAGGCTAAACCAAATTTGTCTAGTAACCGATAACTTAATTAACTAACTACAACTCTTCATTCTCCGATCCCAAACGATTTCAACATAAATCAATTATATAAAAACCATAAACTCCATTCGACATAAAACTCAATTGAATTGGATTTTAATCGGCCCGAATCCTGAGAAGAACTAAATGCACAACTCAAAAATGATATAATCGATCCAAAGTCAACCCAAACAAAAATAATCCGAATTAACGTTAACCTAAAACAAAAAATGACCCGACCCATAGTCTAATCGAGTTCGATTCGACCTGCAGCATAACCGATTTGGATCCGATTTGTATTAACCGAACCCGATACAAATTCAAACTGAAATGGACATGACCCGAAATTGAAACCAACCCACTGTGATACTAACCCGATATAAACCCGCACTCGATTGGACCCGTAATCGAATTGACCCAATTCAAAGCACTAAATCACCCGAAAAAACCCGAACCCAAGGATATCTGAACCTGATGAAATCCGACCCAAAACCCGACCGAGTAACCGAATTTACAACCCTAGTATCAAATATGCGTAACTATGCGACAAACCATTTCAAATGTAATTAGTTTTAACCTTTTTCCCCCAAAATATAAATTTGAACTCTACCATGTTTAGATTTGGGAGAAAAAATATGATTTGGATAAAAAATGATAGAGTTGACGGTTGAGGTTTATATTTTGGGGAAAAAGGTTGAAATTGATGACATTTGACATGGTGAGTCGCATAAATATGTATACAACAACCATAATGCTTCAAAACTAACGTTTGTTAACATTTTATGTGCAAAAAAGTCACGGTGGAACAATTAAGTAAACCTCAGGGTTATCGCGTGAAATTTTTAAAAGTTTTGGTTACAACGTGGAAAACCTAGAATTCAGAGTTATCACGTGTAATTTCCAAAAAAAAAATTAAAACTTAAAAAACTTTCTCCATATTACTTGCAACTAGCAACATTATAACTTATAAGATTATACTATTTATTTATTATTTTTAATTTGTGATTAGTTTTTAATATATAAGTTAAAATATATTAAAGTGATTTAATTTTTTTTTTTGTCAATTCAAAGATTATTGATAACAATTTTTATAATTTTTTTATCATAATTAAAGATATTAAAAAATAAATAAACATATACCGTAAAAAAAATCAAATGACTCAAGTATTTTAAAAAGTAATCTTCTCTCATCCTACATTCCTACTAGACTCCTGAGACTCTAACCATCGCCACCACCATCATACAATATACAACATCAATGCTTGCAAAACATTGACAGGATAAAATATAAACACACTGTTCTCAAAAAAATAAAAATATAAACACACTTGACAACATCCCATGTCTCTAAGACCTAACCCATTTCCGAAAAGGCAAAAACGGCCACCCTCCCTCGGCATAGCGGAAACAAAAAAATAAGTGATATTAAAATTTTTTTAAATTACAATTAATAAAATTTTAATTAAGACAATTATTCGTGCTTGAGTTTTCCTATGAAAGCGGCATATAATATGATCATTTTTTAAAATGTTGTCCATTCTAAAGTGTAAAACAATAGAAATACGATTATTATTTGAATAGTTTTTAATATTTTTTATAATATTTTTAGTTCAAATCTAAGCAAACAACACCAGATTGCACAAACAAATTGAATCAAACAATTCAATTTATAATATAACAGTACAATATTCATAAATGTTATATGTGATTACTGATTATTGACTAGCACCAATCACTACCACCACAATCAACTAGAAAAAAATGTGAAAAATGTAATTTAAAACCTAAACCTAAAAGAAATTGAAGCATTAAATAGACGTAAAACAATATAAGGTAAATTCAACTTTAAGAAAATAGAAGACATAAAAGCAAATATAATTTTTTTTGCAGAAGAAAGAAATTGCAGTCAGTCAGACATTATGAATTTGTCCAATAAATTCTTTGAGGTTACTTGTATGAGAGAAAAATAAAAAAAAGGACTAAAAAAAGGTGGTGATGTGGCCAATATTCTCTCCTACCATAGTCACCTCAATTTTTTCTCTCTTAAAAGAACCCTAATATTATGGTAAGCTCTAATTTCTCCTTTTTAAGTTTTTTTATTATGATTAGAATAAATTTTTATCTTCTCTCTGTAAGAGAGTTGTTCTACTAATTCATTGGGTTGATTCTACCCATATATTGGGTTTTTAAGTCTCTCCTTGTGAGAGTTTGGAGTTATGAATTTTGGTTTTTAGTTGATTTGTTGGTAGAGATTAATGCGACGATGCAGCAGACACCAAAATTGCAATTATCATCAACTACATCAAATTCAATTCTATCTCAAGACTACAACAAATCAAAAGACCCCTCGTAGAAGGCTGTATCAAACAACGATGTGGAAGAGGATATTCAGAATTGTCAGATCTCATACACAACGATCGTAGTTTTTGTTATTTTTGAATTATATTTGGTTTTAGTTGCTATGTACTTGCTAATTTAATTTTTATCTCAGATGTAGATGTCGTATGACTCTTTATTAATGAATCAAATATTTTTTTTAAAAAAAAAACAAAAGGTGGGGATGATGAGAGTAGAGAAAAACAATGATGGGTGAAAGAACTAAGAAAATCACAGACCACCTATTGACTCTTAGACCATTAACTTTCTAGAGGATATCCCTTCCTTTTAGCTCTCGTTTTCTCTCTTTAGTGTATCCTTTTGAATGTAGAGAGATTATCACAATCTCAATTCTTTAATTTTGAAATTACTTGACTTTTGAATTCGTTGCTAATGCAAAATGTAATTTAAACAATTTATATAGTAACTCTAACTATTTTGACTCTCCAATCTTTTCCAATTTCATTTTAATACTTGTAATATATTTACATTTGTGAGGAAATTTCTTATTCAAACACAAATAGTAATAAATAGATTTCAAATTAATCTTTCATACATAAAGCATACATCATAATGTTTAAAACAAACTACATAGTATTACTAACATAAGAAATCTAATTAAGCTTCTTTCAAACTAACAAAGAAAACTAACAATGTATAGTAGCTTACACCATAGGCATTTCAAACCCATCAATTATTTATACTTTCTCAGTTCCATAATACTTGCTAATGATTGTAACATATTGTGTGGGATAATGTCACTATCAGTAGCAAATATTATATGGAACGGAGGAAGTAATACTATATACAAGTAGCCATCATAATTAGTTGATTGCTCTACAATTTTTACGAACTTCTCCTCTAGAACCTTCTTTCACATCAAGCAAGCTCATCTTAACCATAGCACGTTGGAAATCAAGGAAAAACATGGCTTGATTCATGGCATAAGCATTGACAATTCCTCGAGTTCTTGGAGTATCATATAATGTTTGATCAGAAGTGAGTAAGCCCACTTTGTTTTGTAATGCTTGAAAGTAATCGTTATCAAAATCGTTCCTTGTGTTGTCAAATGGTTGTTCGGCTTTGTCTCCAGCACTACATGTCTTGGAAAGTGTCTGCGCGAAATCAGCGTCTAAGGATGGGTCTATATCATGTGTTGCATCAAATTTACTTAGCCTGTTCTTGAAGGATGAACACCTTGCTACTCCCAATGTGTGGGCTCCTATGTTTAGTATTTGGAAGAAACACAACGTTAGAATTCAGATTATGGCAGCACAATAAATTTAACTTTTCGCAATATAGAATATAGTGGCATTAAAAAATGCTACTGATTTATATTGTTAGTGTAATAATTGTTGAATTTTATTGAAGTTTCACTATAAAATGATTTATTGACATTTTATTTGACATTTATTGGCATATATAAATATATAATTGTTACTGAAGTGTATAATAACATTTACGAGAAATATCATTAGATTTTATGTCACGAAAAATTTTAGTATATTTTTTTAGACTAATAATAAAGGGTCTAATACATATCACCACTAACTCTAATGTATTATTAGAAATTTAATTATAGCTAAATATTTCTCACTAACAGCTAATTGTGTTGTAATGTAGGGCCCACAATACGAGTATAGGATGGATGGGATATAAGAGTATTCAGAGTATGATCACTCAAAATAATACTTTCTATATACTTGTATTTATTAGTTATTCTCACACTATTAAATTTTAATTATTAATGTGCATAATTAAAATTATAAAAAAATACTTTTAATTTTTATTAATTGTTACAGATAGTGACAGTGAAATGAAAAATAGAGTCGAGATACCTGACAAAGCAACCATCTCTTGAGCAGTAAAGCCACGCTGTCCGAAAACTCTAATGAGCTCAGAGCTGTTGAATGTGGGGAAAGGTAAGTTTATTGTATCTTCTATTTTTGATCTCTTTCCATCCTTCCTTCCTTTTGGCATGTCATATATTGGACCACCACTCTACGTACGTTTATCAACACATCAATTTAAATGAATTAATTAGAAACTCATTTCTTTTAATTATATTAGTTATAATTAAGTAATCTAATCTAAAAGCATTTCTTTTAATTATATTAGTTATAATTAAGTAATCTAATCTAAAAGCATTATTTAACTAAGTATTGTCTTACGAGGAAAACTGCATCTCTCGCCGCCATGGCTATTATATCCGCACAAGAAACAACTCCTGGACATTGATCCTCAAGCTCGTCCTTAATATCATCTATGAGATCATAACCTCGTAAGCTTAAATTTCCTGGAGAATCCTTTTCAGCGGTGTTATCTTTTGTTGAATCTAAAAGTATGGATGCATCACAACCCTACATATACACAAAACAAAATCATGAAAATATTTATACATTCCTCAATAAAGATTATTATCTTGCTTCGATGGGAATATTTGACTGGGGTTGGACGTATATATGCAACTTTAATCATAAGCTTAAGCTTATGGATGACTCCAAATATACTCTATCATGGCTACAAGCCTCTATCATACCCCATCACAAGAAAACTATTTGGACTAAAAACATGATTGCAACACATGCTTAAATAATACATGGTACATTATAATTAAATATTCCACTTCAAATGATAAATAGACGAGTTTTGGATTTATAACCTTTTTATCACGTTGGTGCATGTCTGATATATCATATCAAGAAACCATTTCCACCAAAAACTTATACTTATGATTAATATTGCACCATATGTTATATATACTTCATCACTCTATGTTTGTAATGACAAAATATTGTTTTCCATTGACCATTAATTACAAACAATATTTTCACACAAATAAAAATTATAAAAAAATTTATCAAAGATATGTCATTATGACCTATTATAAGCCGAGACAAAAAATATAAAGCTTTTATCTTTAGTGATCATGTACGTGTACACAAACAACACAACTAATTAAATTACAAAAAAAAAAAATAAACAAAAGAAACTAATGCTACCTGTATCCAACAATCATGGAAATGCAATCTTAGAAGAGGGCCAGCCAAAGTAGGATCATCCTGAAGAGCCCTAGAAACTGCATTCCTAACAATGCCTTCAATCATTGGACATGTCATGATATAATAATTCATAGACAATGCATCTGCTCTCAATCTAAAACCACTTGCTACCATTTCAATCAAAAGAATTGCTCCCAATATCATCACTCTACCCAAACTTATAGAAGATTCACTATTACAAGAAGGCCTAATCATCATCAAATTAAATACTAACACGTACGTAATTACGCGCTAATATATATGTATTCTATGAGCAAGATATACTGAATAGTGGATGTGATGATAATGATCGATAACGTAATTAAGCACTAATTAATAGTTTATAAAGTATGATTAATTAGTTTGTTGTAGTTCAAGTGTATGAATAGAATTTATAAGGACATGTATTTATAGATGGGGAATACGAAGAAAGTACGAGAACATAATATAATGGATGTGTATAGAAGATGAAAGTGGAAGAGGTAGTGGAACATATTCTTGTTGGATTCCACTTACGTTGAATTGGGAAATTAAAATTAATGTCAAAATTAAGATGATAATCCTACTTAATTACTCTAATTGCATGGTATTAGACACGTAAACTTGGTATCAATTTTATGGCGGTTTGTAATGTTCCTCCACTACCAAATACCAATCACATATACGTATGCCATTTCAAATTAAAATTGGGTGATATTGCTAAACCTCAAGCCATGAGCATGCACATTTGCTCTAATGGCACCAAGTTTATCAATATAGTGATTAAATAAAATATTTGTCAAAATTTTATTGTGTGATTAGCAATAAGGGACATCGTCAAAAATAAACAACTTTTTCTCGAACCGTTGAATGTAATTCAACTATTTTTTACTTTTGAATAATATCACCTATTTGGTATACTTTTTGAAAATAAGTTCAACTATTGTTTATTCCTAAAAGCTTGGCTTACAAAGAAACTTCATAAATGATTACAAATTAAGCAATAGTTAATTTATTTTTAGCAAATATATATTTAATAGGTTAGTTTATTTAAAAAATTTAACAGATCAATTAAATATTAATTTATTTATGTTGGCAAGTATTTTGAAGATTGACTTATATTACAACATTTACAAGGTTGTACGTATAGACGTACATAATGTTATACACAAGACTTGATTTCGGTATACTATATCAACATCATAGAACATATTACTTAAATGTCAAGTAACAAAACTGTGCTATTAAATAATTTGCAAATGTAAGATAGAAAGGAAATAAATGGAAAAAAGAAAAGGAAAACTTTCATTTTCTGTTTAAGAGGTCGAAAACAGATGAGGGCAAGGAAAGGCAATTTTCCTCCTAAATCTTTCCCTAAATCTTTCCACTAAATAGTTTTGATCATACATAAATTTAAAGGAATCAATTAATTCCATCAAATTCTTTATTTCAAATTTATCGTTCTCCCATGCACTTCCTTCCAATTTCGTCAATCCAAACACAGTGTTAGAGCTTCATGCTATAAGTTTATAAATATTGCTAACGAAATCCCTCATCAGTGCATTGGCTAATAAGACTATAAATCAATAAATCAATTATAAATAATATTCTATAATATATTTAAAATTAAATTAAATTATACAATCATAAACTATACTCCCTCTATTCTAATTTGTTCCTCTCATTTATTTTTTGCACAATTTTCAACGTAAATTTTAAGCTTTAATATCTCTAAATACGCATCATAAAAAATATTTTACTATCTATATGGATATATTTTACTATCTATATACTTTTATGTCTTAATAATCTTAATCAAATTTCTCTTTCCAAAACAAAAAATTATAAACAGGAAGAACATTAAAAAATATAGAAAGTATCATCTAATATATAGCCTAAAATTTTGAACTCAACATTATATTTCGCATCATAATCATCATCATCATCAACCAAATATCCTGCTCGAAAACAGAGTCTGGGTGAGGGAATGTGACAGACAATCCATACTCGTACTCTCTGAAAGGGAATACTAGAGGAAAACAGTCAATTTCACCCCCAAAAGGTGAGACCCTGTATAGAGAGTAATTAATTAGCACTGTTGCTTGGAGGTCTATAACTACCTGCAAAGAAACAACAATAGCTAAAACAAAGATTGAGATAACATAAAAGACCCGACGGATAAAAAAAGGGGTAGGTGAATAAACAACTACGCATCAGGGCTAGAAAGACAACTAAAGAGACTTTTACTAGTCTAAAAAGTAAATCTTCTCAACCTACGTTTTCTTAGGTATTCCTCGACTCCCCTTACCTTCCTCTATAATAGTTTTCCATTCGTCAAAATATTATCTTCTATTTCGTCTCCTAATTTTTTTCATTTTCAAACATATTACTATTCTCCTTAACAAAACACCTTAGGGCCGGGGGTATCTTTAGCTTTTGCCTAATTTTATTATAAATACCATATATACTTGAGATTTTTGAGGCGATACTATTCAAGTTATTAGCGCAATCCATGTAATCCATTAGAAATATAGCGTCGGACTATAATTCAGAGAGTGTTTGGTATGAACTTTTTAATACTAAATAAGAGATTCAATTACCATTACTCCACATATTTTGTTTGGTATGATATTAGGTTAATCCAATCCCTTTCTTGAGGGTAATGGATACCCTTACTTTGTTACCTCTCATTTATGTCAAGTAATAAATTTTCTTTCTATGATCAATTAAGTGTTTCCCTTATATTTTCATACCAAACAACATATAACTATAACCCATACTCTTACCCTTACTCCTCTTTATCATTTCCCTTTCCATTATATTTTTTATTCTCATACCAAACAGCCTAAGTATTACACAAATAATATGTTTGTACGTTATGAAGTACTAGTACATCCTAAATTATGAGTTACGAGTTAAGATTGGTGTATCTAATACATCTGTATTCTTCTAATATTTCCAGCAAAATATTGCAAGATCAGTAATTGGAATATTTATATATATAATTTAATATGAACATAAATTGTGAACCTCAAGCGTACACTTAAAAATGTTTATAGAATATTTTTTCCCCACTAGTATAAATGTCGGTTTGATTGTCAACATTTTTAACATATAGTTGGATCCCCGTAGGATTGAGCATGGAATTTGATAAACTTAATTCTACTACAAGTCAACAAAAAACTTTGATTAGAGAGTATATTATCAAAACATTTAGGAGTGTTTTGGTGTTTGGCAAATTGCCTTTGATTTAGATTTTTAGTTGGTTTTTCTTTTGCGTTTTGTTAGTTAAAACAAAACGTGTTTACGAAATGGTCTTTTAGTCAACTGAAAAGTTGATATTTAAGTAAAAGTGAAAATGCTAATTTGATTGACTTTTTTATAATTGACTTTTGGCTTATTGATCCACTTTTTATATTAAATAACTAACTATAACAATGAAAACATGATTTTACCAAACAATTGCTGACTTATCAAATTAATTTAAAAAACAACAGAAAACAAAAAAACCAATATTTATAATTAGTCAAAAAAACTAACTAAAAAAGTCAACAACAATTAACAACGAAAACATTTAACAAAGCAAATATTCATAATCAATTACTGTGATTTGTAAATCACCATAAAAAGACAAAATAATAATATTAAATAAAACCAAAAAAATAAATTAAAATAATAAAACTCTCACTTTATCAGATCCTATTACATAAAAGTGATTTATTAATCTTAAAAATAATTATTATTTACTAAAACTTTCTCAACACCAAAGACCCTTTACATGAATCATTTTGATGTGTAGCTGTCAAAGTGACAACGCAAGCTGTTGACTAATTTAGAACCATCTAGATGCAACATGATAGCATCATCAACTCTAAATTAAATGACAAAGAGAAAATTGTGTATTCTTAAGAAAGTGGTAATAAATGAGAAGAAAGAATAAATTGTGTGGATGATATTAGAAGAGGGTTAAAATGTATGGATGAGATTAAAAGAAAGTGATGGGCCATTATTCAAAAAAAAAAATAATCCAAATTAAGTGGGACGAATCAAAATAAAAAATGATGCAAGTTGAAGCATAGTGATTCAAAAGATAATCTCACTTTTACTTTGCTTTCTTGAATATTAAAACAATTTAAAGTACATTATTAAGGGTGGATTAGCACTAGAATTGAGTATGGCTTAGCTTCGATAAAATGTTGTAAGCTAATGAAAGCAACATCATAAATATTAAATACTCCCTTCAGTTTTTAATAATATTAAAATCTATGTCTTGTTTGAATCATCTGATCAATCCTCAACGTATATTTTATAATATTAATATTTAATAATTTTTATTTATGTATAAAATATTTAGAATTAAGATAGTGACTTAAACAAAAATAAAAACTATGAACACTTTCGAAAATCTAAAGATGTATGTAAGACGAACCTACTAAAATCTCTAGAGTACGTACTAGTATCTTAGGTTTACTTTAAAAAAATTAAACGCAAATTATTGCTCATGCCTTATTTAGTAGTTGATATTAAATAAAAAGAATAATAATAAAAATTAGGAAAAATTATCAGGAATAATATAACTTTTTGCTTATTTCCCTACAATAATACCAACTTTTGATTAACCATGAATAGTACCAACTTATGGGGGTGTTTCCCTAGAATATACCTAACATGTTAAAAATCAAACTATAGTAATTATATGACCAAAAAAATTAGTAAGTTAGTTAATAAACTAAAGTTAGTATTATTCTAAGACAAAACACCCCAAAGTTGATATTATTCATAATTAATCAAAAGTTTGTAGTATTGTAGGAAAATTAACAAAAAATTGTATTATTCCCCGTAATTTTTCCTAAAAATTTACTTCCTCCGTTCCATTTTACTTGCAACACTTACCGTTTTTGGAAGTTTCACATTACTTGCAACATTACTATTTTTGACAAAAATAATCTACTTATTTTATCCTCACTTTATTCCTACCACATATCACCATCAATCATACATCATCCCATTAATAATTATTTAATATACCCACAAGTCACAACCATTATCTATTTATAATATATTTTTTTATTTTTACCTCACATATCACCATCAATCATACATCATTCCTACTTATATCATACTGATTTGATAATCCTTAAATATTATGTCAAACCTAATGGTGCAACTAAAATGAAACGATTAAGAATGTAATTTTAATAAGAAGATTTGTTGTAACTTGTAAGTGCTAAAGTGGACACAAGTCAAAACTAAAATGAAAGCAAAATAGTGGTACAAAGGACGATTGCGCTGTTTCCCATTTTGATTGGTTCCAAATTTTGTACAAGGAATGAGTAGTCAACTAAAAGCAAAATAAAGCTGCTAAAAAGTGTTTTCCGCGTCAATGATTTCATGTACTTCTTCGGTTCTGAAATACTCGCTATATTTTTCTTATTGACACTATTTATTGTTCAAGCTTCTTTTACATATTGCGGCTAATGTATAAGAAAAAAATTTAGTCAAGTGAGATCTTGTTTGAATCGTCTAATCGCATACTTTTATAATATCAATTTTTTATATTTTTTAGACTTGTATAATTTAATATATAAACGATCAAAATAATGTATTGAATTGCGTACAAAAGTGAAATGTAACAAGTTAAGTGGAACGGAGGAAGTATGTTGAGTAGATTGGAATGGTTATGGTTTATTAATAGTGTTTTAATCCACGACGGTCTTAAAGAAAATAAAATTTAATAAAGGAGCCCAAATTTAATAAGTGTTTATACACATGGCCCATATTTAAAAAATAAACCCTTATTAAATATGGACCCCTTTATTAGTAATACATGTTGGGGCTCTGTGTAGTAGCTCAGGCTGTACAGGTAAATTGATGATTTGATTCATCCTAAAAATTATTTATGCACAAACTAATTTTTAACAATAAAGATTAACTTATTTTTGGCTCGTTCATGAGTTGGGCCTTGAGCGTTTTGCACCTTAACACTACCCCACGAATGGCCCTGATGACAAAATAGCATTGGATGAGAAACGACTACATATAATATATCTATATATATAGGGAAGGTGTGCGGGATACCGGGAAGGTCCTTTACCTTTACCTTTATATATAGGGAAAGTATCCAATAAGAAGGGTGTTCAAATTGAGAAGAATAAAAAAAAATAAAAATGAGAAGAATAAAAAATATTTTTCACCCTTGATTTGAGTAAGATTAAAAAAATCTATGATTACGATTGAGCTAAGAACACTTTTAATTAGATAAACCCAATAACACATGTCTCACTGCTGAGTCGCTGACAAGGTCTAATCCAAGATTATGTGTATAATAGTTAGTTGATTTCTCTAAATGATTATTTTAAGGTCTTAGCTAATCACCTTAAGGTTATAAATGACTAGTCAAACTATAAAAGTGACTACTTTAAAGCTGCAAGTAATCACTTGCTACATTTGATTTTTTACGCAATTCAATGCGTTATTTTGATCATCTATATACTGAATTATACACGTTTAAAAATTATAAAAAGTATGCGATTAAAAGATTCAAACAAGATCCCACTTAACTATATTTTTTTTTACACATTAGCCGCAATATATAAAATAAGCTTGAACGATGAATAGTATCAATAATAGAAATGTAGCGAGTATCTTGGAACGGAGGAAGTATGTTGGACCAACCAATAACGATGATCTCGCTGTGAGCATGTCTCATTTGAGAATTTTGTTTAACAAAGGTATTTTATACTTCCTTTGTCCCACTATAATTGCTACAATTTAATTTTAGGCAATTCAAAGTGTTATTTTGATCATTTATATATTGAATTATATATAACAAAAACCCATAAAAATTAATATTATAAAAGTATGAGATTACGATTCAAACAAAATCTTATCTAACTATATCGTTTCTTATACATTAGCTGCAATATATATAAAATAATTTTGAACAAGAAATAATGTTAATACTCATCATGTAGCGAGTATTTCGTAACTTAGGAATACATAGCTTGGTGTAATGAAGGATTGAGATATGGAGATAGCTCGATAAGGCCCCACCAAACTTGCAGTTTCACCGGGATGAATACACTCATAATATCCTCTTGATGGATTGTACAAATAAAATCTTCCCCAATCATCAATAACTTCAATACTCCCATAAATATCTCCTGGGTTTTCTCCGTCAATATCATTGATCTGTATGGAGAAGACCACATAGGCTCATACCAATTTAGCACTCTAGATGATCCAACGTAGCGACAAGATAGACAAAAAGAAACACGAATTGTGTTAGACTTAACTGCAGGACCAAATAATTAATTACATCGAATTAATAAGAAACATATGTCAAAATTCAATTGATCCAAATACATTTTGTCGTAATATTCCAGACTGGATTATTACGACAAAATGTATTTGGATCAATTGAATTTTGCCATATGAATTTCTTATGAATTCGATGTAATTAATTATTTGGTCCTGCAGTTAAGTCTAACACAATTTGTGTTTCTTGTTGTGCAATGATTGTATGAGTGATTTGGAGGCTGGAAGGATGAAGATCGAAATTAAAAGTTAGTTGAATTAGAGAAGTCAAGAGATTAGGAAAATTTAGTGGTGATCGAATTGGGCAAGAGTAACAATAAACAATGTATGTGATGAAGTGTGAACGGTGAAGAGAGGAGATGCGAATTAGGATGAATGAGAGTGTAAATTATGTGAATTAATATAAGAAAGATTGGGAGAAAGCAAATCAACAATTTAATTTGAAGAATAAATCTTCCATTTTTGTTTCTAAGACTAAGACTTATAACAATGCAAGTTCTATTGAATCTATAAGGGTATGCAATATTGCAATAACTTAAAATAATTCAACATTTTCATAATTTTATTATAATAATCTTACCTATTGATTAAACACGAATAATCCCAACTTTGGAGGATATTTTCCTAGAGTAAACCCAATAACCGGATGATTTGTTATAGTAAGTCTTTTTTCAAAAGATATATTAAAATAAAATGTCTAAAAAAATGTAAAAAAATTTTGATTTTTTTAATTATTCATAATTATTTGATGTAAATTTTTTAAATTTTTCTCTAATTTTGCATTAATTTTTAGTTGCTGTTTTGGTGAATTACATATTATAACAAGTCATCAGATTACCCAAATTTACTTTAGGAAAATACTCCTGAAATTGAGATTATTCATGGTTAATCAATAAGTGGAACTATTGTACGAAAATCATGAAAAAGTTGGATTATTCTAGGTAGTTTTCCAATTATTTATGAGTGAAATAAAGTCAAAATAAAAAAAAAATATTTTAAGTAGAAAATTAAGCCATATTGTTGTAATTAAACATAAGAAATATTTGAAAAGTGATGAAGAAGTAGAAAAATTAGTCCCCTATTTTAATTAGTAAAACGGATTATCTAAAAGCTAAGCCTCTTTATATGAGCCACACCCCCAGCACTTGTTTACATAGTTTACACCCCCAGCACTTGTTTACATAGTTTAAGTACTTATTTTGTTTGTGTATTTAAGTTTATAAGATAAAACTGGCAGCTTGTTTTATCTCAACACTTTTATTATAATTAATTAGGGTTAATATAATTCAATGAGTCTAAATATGCTTGAGTGTTTAACAATCAGTTGATATATTTAGCTTTTTTAATTATTTGCTTGTAGTATTGGTATTATTATTAGTTAAGAAATTGTGTATATCAACTTTTAGTGGAGATTTTAGGTTTAAGGTTATTTTGATGAATGCTATTTTATTAGGAAAAATATCACCAAATCAAAAATTTACGAAAAAAAAAAAAACAATGGTTTTTTGGTTCGAAATTGGTTTTTTGGTTAATAAACCAACCATTTGTTCCTAAATAGGGCTGTTTCATAAATTTTAAGGGTCTTGAGCGAAATTTAAGTATAACCGTTTTGAGTATAAATGTGTAGGTTTATATTTAAGTGACAATAATAAATTACTTTTTTAATTTTATTAAATAAAGCTGATTTGTTCAATTAATTCAATCAAAGAAGAAACTACAACAAAATAATGATATATGACTTTTTTGGTCGTTTGCTAAAGTCTCTAATCAAACAAAATTTATACACACCCTTAACTAAAACTACACAAGTGTAGTAGCAAGTAGGGGGTCGATCCACAGGGAGACGAGTTGCGAGACTTAGGGCCTCTTTAGATGTTGGGATAATATAAGATAGGGGTAGATGATGGTCTAAGCTATTGTCTCGGAATAAGAGGGTAAAACTCCCTTTTCATTGGGTGAGTACAAGTTTCGACTCTCGTCGTTCCCCTGACTCAACTCCTCTAATTGAAATAAAGTCGGTTCTCATGCGGACCCAACTCTCGTTGGTGCCGGGGAAGGAGATCCGGGTGACATCAAATCAATGAGCGGAGCTACCCACTTTCGGGGTTCACAATCAAACCAACATCGACCCAATTCTAACCATAATCAATCCATTAACACAAAATGAGTAAACCCCTAACCCTAAACAATTACTCACTAACTATAATCATAATCATCAAAACCATTAACAACATATATTCCAAGCATTCAAACATCAAATATAAAAATGAACAAGACAAAAATAAATAATCAAGAAAAATAGAGAAATACTATAAATTAACTAAAATCAAGAAATAAATAATAAAATACTAAAATAAAGAAGGATTAGAATTCACGCACAAAATATGAGAGAGATTGAAGATCAAATGACAAAAACCCATAAATGCTCATCAATAAACTCTATAAGAAGCCCTTGAATTTTAAAATAAAAATACCAAAAAAAGATAGAGATTACAAAATCTAAACAAAATAGACTATAAAAATAAATACTTGATGGAAGAAATTAAATTTAATCTAAGAAAAATTAAAAAAAGAAACTAGGTTTATAAAAAATAAAAAGAGGAAAGAAAAGAAAGAAAGACTAAAAAAATGCTACTGTCTCGCTCTATTTTCTGCTGTCTAATTGCTGCCCCGTTCTTGTTCTCGAAATTGAGTTTTAAAGGCCCAAATTTCTGAAATTGGGCCTGGGAATCAATGAATATAGCAAGCCCATGCGAAATAGATGTATCAAGATCAAAGAGCCCAGTTGGTAGAGCTACAGACATGCGTCCAGCAGGTCGTGGGATCGATTCCCTTCAACAACATTTTGCTGCTTCTTTTGGTTGCTGCTGCTATTTGCTCAGGTGGATAAGATCGATCAATCGATCTTTGTAGATCGACCGATCGATCACTCTTACTAACTCAACAATATTCTGGAAATTTTTGTTTATGAGATTGATTGGTCGATTTAAAGAGATCGATCGATCGATCTCCTTCTTTTTCAGCATACCATTTTGAAAATGTTATATCTCCTTCGTTATAACTCCGATTTCAACGTGTGACCAGTCGATTCGAAGCTAACGAACCCAACTTTTGATATTTTTGCTTGGGTTGGACTGTTTTTCACCTCTTGGCCTTATTTCTTTCTCGGTTTTGATTCATGCCTCCTCTAAGAGCTCGGGAAATTTGTGGGCATCCTTCAAACATGCTTTAAAGCTCGAAAATAGATGATTAATTTACAAAAACATGCAACAAACATGCTACCCTACAAAAGGGCGTAAAATCAACCAAAAACAATGGGAATGCACGAAAACCAACGAATAATCAATAAATATTATGCCCAAATATAAGGTAAAAATGAGGTTTATCAAATAATAATAGCACTACTTTTTTGATAGAAATAATAGCACTACTTAATAACCTAGATTGAATAATTATCAATAAAAAAATACGTCAAACAATATCTACTATATACGGAAACTAAGAATCAATAATTATCAAACAAGTAGTCATATATCAAGCTTATAGATCGTCATTAATTATGACAATTTTTTGACATAGATTGTACAAAGATTTATGAGGAAGTCTTAGTAAATAACGGTGATTTACAAAGTTAACAAATCATATTTATGTAGTATGATTTGGTAGGGTGAGAGTTTTGTGATTTTAATTTTTCTTTTTGATGATAATGCTACATTTGGCAACACTATAAAATTGCCATGTTGAATTTTCTAGTTTAATTTTTTATAGCATTATATGATACTAGTATAGAAACTCGTACAATGCACGAATTTCTTAGTGCGAAATATATGTAAAAACAATTTCAAATAATAATTTAAGTAGTCTAAGTATTATACTATCGTTATTAAATTTATCAAATACATGATTTTTTAAATCAAAACATAATTACTGATATTTATTTTAATTATTAGCCTGATAGACTAACTTTTTTTCATTTAATTGAACATATTTAATTCGAAATTAACTAGATAGAATTATTATAGTATATCATACAAATAATTTCAAAAAAAATAGTATATCTTACAAATACTTTACCTAATTTAGCATCAAACTCAAACAAAAAATATTAGATTCTAAATTTGATAAATATTGTCATGACTCTTTAAATGATGACATTTGGAATTTTCCAAGATTTTTATAGTATTATATATGATGATTTATAGTATTATCTGATTTATGATTATGATCCTTATCTAATTTAACTCTAAATTGATTCAGGAAAAAATATTAATACAATTAAAGGTTTTGAAACACCTATTTGTACACAACATTTTCGGTGTTGATGACTTATTTGACCATCTTTATCATATGGGAATCAAATTCAAAGTGATTGCAATTTGCAAAATTCACTACTACCTATCTGTAATATCTTTCTTCTATGTATACATATAATGTCTTTATATAATGAAATTAAATGTTTTATTTTTAGTAAATAATAAATTATTGTTTGACCAATTTCTTATACCAATTAATTAAAATGTTGTCAAATTTGACAATCTTTTTTTTTGAATATCAATGCGAGGCTTATTTATTAAGTGGAAATATCAGAAAATACAATATCCGTAATCCACGCAGGACCACTATCGAGCCAGACATTACAACAAATACTAGTTAAAGCCCATTGGGCCAAGCGATGAGCGACCCTATTAGCCTCTCGAAAGCAAAAAAGAAAGCTATGATGCGCCAAAGAGGAAGCTGTCAGGAGAATATTGTCAACCACGATTTGCGAATGAAAGTCCCTAGACAAATTGCCTTGGAGAGCTTTGACAACTACTTGAGCATCTCCTTCAAAAATCACCTTGTCCCAATTGTGATTCTTGACAAGCTCAACCGCCCATTTAAATGCCTCAAGCTCGGCTCGTTCAACGGAGGTAACCGGCCATATAGATTTGGTAGCAGACAATAGGACCTTGCCCTCACTGTTTCGCGCCACCACACCGACACCCACCCGATCATCAAGCATATTTACTCCAGCATCCACATTAATCTTGATAGTGTCATGAGAAGGAGAAACCCAATGGGCATGTCGACGGTCATGAGGAGCTTTTGACTCGAAGTAGTTGGCCTTCCTATATTCTGAGAGCATATCATGGGCACGCTTGTAAAACAATTCTGGGGATACATAAACCTTCTCAAAATATAAGTCGTTCCTGACATACCAAATTTGCCACGCACAAACACAAAAGAGCTCAACTTCATCATACGGAAATCGGTCCATAATATCTCCAAGCCACTCGCGAAAAGAGGAAAAAGTGTAGGACGCCGAAGATCCATGATGTTGTCTCCAAACATGCCTAGCCCACGAACAATTCAGCAACACATGCTCTCCATTCCCGGGATGACCACAACGTTTGCAACGACCCATATTATCTAAATTCACGATTCCATTGCGCCGTAAGTTTGCACCATGAGGAAGAATGTCCCAAGAAGCTCGCCATAAGAAAATCTTGGCTTTTGGGGGAATTTGCAAGTTCCAAAGCTTTCTCCATATCGGATCATAAATAGCAGCCCAAATTACCTAGAATAATCTAAACTATTCACGATTTTTCTACAATAATCCCACCTATTGATTAACCATGAATAGTCCCACCTATTGAGGGGCATTTTCCTAGAGTAAACCCGGTGACCGGATGAATTGCTATAGCAAGTTTTATTTTTTTTTAAAAAAGATAAATTTAAATAAAAGGTCGAAAAAAATGTTTAAAAAATGTTCATAAAAAATTTATGATTTTCTTTATTATGTAGAATTTTTTATGTAAATTTTTAATTTATTTTTCTAATTTTAAATTAATATTTAAAATATTTTTTAAATTTAATAAATGGGATTATTGTAGGAAAATCATGAATAGTTTGGATTATTCTAGGTAACTTTTCCTACAATATATTATCTATTCAAAATATAAATAGTTAAGTTTATATTGTAAAAGAATTAATTTTATAAAATAATATCATTATTCTTAACAATAATTATTCATAGCATCTGTGGTTTACGCGAGAATCTATCTATTTGATATTATTCTTTAACTTTTTTGATAGTTTTAAATGATTGTTGATTTCAAGTTTTATTTATAACTAGATAGATTCCCATGGCAAGCACGGTTTATGAATTATTTAAATAAAAAATTACTAATTTCATATAACTATATAAGTAGTTAAATTATTATAAGACCCTTAAATGATATTGAAATTTTAAATTGATTTGTTTTAAAAGTTGTAAAAGTATTACTATTAAATTGAGATATATATATTATTAATATATATAAAACATAATCATAAAATCATACACTAAACAATATAGATTATAAGTAATTACATAAAAATAAAAAAAAATTTCAACACAAAAAAGAATAATATAAATAATAATTTAAATGTTTAATGCCTTTTTAATAATATATATATATATATATATATATATATATATATATATAAAATATATATATATATATATATATATATATATATATATATATATATATATATATATATATATATTATAATATATATATATATATATATATATATATATATATATATATATATATATATATATATATATATATATTATATATTCTGATTTAATATTTTAATAATACTTATGGTCCCACATATCTTGCATAAAGAACATACTCCCTCTAATAGTTATCACTATTTTCCATTTTAGGGTGTTCTATTTGTTGTTTTTATGTAGAATCTTTTTGTTTGTGTTACTAATTTTGAACAAAAATTACCTTATTCATTCTGATTTAATATTTTAATAATACTTATGGTCCCACATATCTTTCATTAACTTCATTTTAAAACTTTTATATTTTTTATGGTCCCTATATATTTTCCACTAACTTTATAAAAATATTTTTAATCAGTTATGGGCCCCATAATTTTTCACTAACTTTTATTTAATGTTTTTTTAATGGTTTGTTTGATCAGCTGAGAGGCGCTCAGGTTTTCTCGAAGATTGATTTAAGGTCTGGATAATATCAATTGAGGATAGCCGAGGAGGATGTTCCTAAAACAGCATTTCGAACCCGATATGGACATTATGAGTTTTTGGTGATGCCATTTGGGTTAACAAATGCACCTGCGGCATTTATGGATTTGATGCAGAGGTATCTTTGTCCTTATTTAGATAAGTTTGTGGTTGTTTTTATGGATGATATTTTGGTGTACTCGAGGAATAGGGAAGAACATGAAGAGCACTTGAGAATGATTTTAGAGCTTTTGAGAAAAGAAAAATTGTATGGAAAGTTTAGTAAGTATGAGTTTTGGCTTGAGGAAATTTCTTTTCTAGGTCATATTGTGTCTAAGGGTGGAATTTCTGTAGATCCTGAGAAAATTAAAGCGATAACGGACTGGCCAATTCCAAGAAATGTGACTGAAGTTCGGAGCTTTTTGGGATTAGCTGGGTACTATAGGAAGTATGTTGAAAACTTTTCTAAGGTTGCTCGTCCCATGTTTGAGTTGTTGAAAAAAGGGACACGATTTCGGTGGAATGAGAGGCACACGACTGCTTTCGAGGAATTAAAGAAAAGACTTACTACAGCCCCCGTATTAGCAATGCCTGATTGTAGCAAGCCATTTGAGGTTTATTATGATGCTTCATTTGAAGGATTGGGTTGTGTACTTATGCAAGAAGGAAAGGTCATAGCTTATGCATCGAGGCAGTTGAGGCCACATGAGGTGAATTACCCCGTGCATGACATTGAACTTGCTGCAGTGATCTTTGCTTTGAAGCTGTGGAGACATTATTTGTATGGGTTACCATGTAAGATCTACACAGATCATCAAAATTTGAGGTATGTCTTCAACCAAAAGGAATTGAACATGCGCCAAAGGCGGTGGCTTGAGGTTATTAAGGATTATGATCTTGAAATTATATACCACCCTGGAAAAGCGAATAAGGTAGCTGATGCTTTGAGTAGGAGACCGAGAGTGTCTGTGAATGCCATTATGTCAGTACCGTGGGAGTTGTACCGTGAGATGCAGAGTTTAGGATTAGAGATTTGTAACCGACATGAGGTTGGCCAGTATTTGGGAGCAATGACTATACAACCCACTTTGTTTGATCGTATAATTGAGGCACAACTTGAGGATCCAGAGATTGTTGAGTTGATCCATAGAGTTGAGGAAAATGAGACTGATGCTTTTGAGTTAGGTGAAAGAGGAGAGTTGAGGATGAACGGTAGATTGTGTGTTCCAAATCAAGCTGAATTGAAGAATGAGATTCTTAAGGAAGGTCATCAGAATTTATTTCATTTGCATCCGGGTCGAGATAAGATGATTGAAGAGATTAGACAGTTATTTTGGTGGAAAGGTCTAAGGAAGGACGTCTCTCATTTTGTGTCTAAGTGCCTAGTCTGCCAGAGGGTAAAGTTCGAGAGACAAAAGTATTCAGGATTGCTTCAACCATTGCCTGTCCCCGATTGGAAGTGGGACTCGATTTCTATGGACTTTGTTGTAGGACTAACGAGGACGCAGCGAGGGAATGATGTTATTTGGGTCATTGTTGACAGATTGACCAAGGTCGCTAGATTTGTGCCGATGAAGAATAATTGGGGGGCCAAGCAATTAGCAGATACTTATGTCCGAGAGATTGTCAGACTTCATGGTGTTCCGAGGACAATTATTTCAGATAGGGATCCAAAGTTTTTATCGAGGTTTTGGGAAAAGCTGCAGGAAGCTTTTGGGAGTAAGTTGTGCTTGAGTACTGCTTTTCACCCTGCTACTGATGGTCAGACCGAGAGAACAATTCAGACTTTAGAGGATCTTTTGAGATGTTGTGTGTTGGACTTTGGAGGCTCTTGGAAAGATAAATTATCGATGGTAGAGTTCGCCTACAACAACAGTTTCCAATCTAGTATTAAGATGGCACCATATGAAGCTCTTTATGGATGGAAGTCTCGAGTACCATTATGTTGGAATTTGATGGATAGGACCATTCCTGAAGGCCCAGATGTGATTCAGGAATCGATTGATGCTTTGAAGATTGTTCAACAAAACATGAGAGCAGCACAGAGTCGACAAAAGAGTTATGCAGATAATCGTCGAAGGATGTTGCAATTTGAGGTTGGCGACAAGGTTTTCCTTAAGGTTTCACCTACGAGGGGTGTCCAGCGTTTTGGAGTTCGAGGGAAGTTGAGTCCTATGTTTATTGGACCGTTTGAGATCTTGAGGAGAGTCGGGGAAGTTTCATATGAGTTGGCTTTACCTCCGAGTTTAGCAAAAGTTCATAATGTGTTCCATGTTTCACAGTTGAGGAAGTATGTTCATGATCCGTCTCATGTTCTAGCTCACAAGCCGCTTTTGATTGAGGAGTCTTTGATGTATGAGGAAAGGCCAATCAAGATCCTAGATACCCGAGTCAATGAGTTGAGAAATTCGAGGATTCCTTTAGTCAAGGTTTTGTGGTCAAATCACGGAGTTGAAGAAGCGACATGGGAAAAAGAGATCGACATGAAAGCGCGTTACACTGACCTTTTTGGTAAGTCCTAGTTTCGGGATGAAACTATCTTAAGGGGGAAAGAGTTGTAACCGACTCAAAATTCTAAATCTAAATCTTCCAATTAATTGTTCCGAATTTTCAATTCGAATTCCTAATCCTTTGGTTATCTAATTCAAATCACCTTTAACCCTAAATCTTTTTCTGATTTTGTAATTTCTTCCAAATATTAAACTTATATATAAAAAAAAAAAAGAAGAATGTTTTCTTAAATTTCTTTAGAAGCACTAAAATATTATTTTTATTATTTTATACTAAGAAAAGTAAAATTTTAATATTTTATTTACGGTTTTGTTAAAACGTTACGTTTTAATTTCAATTCTTTAAACTAACTTTACCACTTATTATTTTAACCTTTCAACTTTAATTTAATTATCTTATACCTAAAAATTTATCATATTTTTATTATTAATTTTAAGTATAGTTTTTAACAAAACTTTCTTAATAAACTATCATATTTTCATAATCAAACCTTAACCAAACTTACCCATTATTCTAATACATATTCACTTGTATAAACTAAGAACTTAGATGAACCAAAATCCTTTCTACATCAATCCGTTATTTTCATCACTTACACAAGCTATCACCATTTTCTTACACAAGTTAACTTTCTCCTACACTCCAACTCTTACAAATTCACTTACACACTCTAAATCTCTTACACAAGTTAGTCTTCTTCCATACTCCTAACACTCTTTTTCATACAATCTAATGAACTATCAAGTTGACCAAACCCATTATAAATACCCCCCTTATCCATAAGATCACTTGCACCCCCATCATCAAATCTTTCTACCATTCTTTCTTATATCTTCACTTCATTAACATCTTACTAACTTTGTACGCTTTTTATTAGTTGAAGAATCAAATGAAGATGGAGCTTGATCTTATCACTTCTTAATCCAATAGTCATCAACTTTTGAAAAGTCAAGTATTATCATTTTGGAGCTTGGATATCATTCCTTTTGGGTAATTGAAGATCTACTTCTTTAACGCTTGGAGTTTTGAAGACTTTCTCTTTTGGAGCTTATTTATTTGAGTTCTTATTTTCTTATTATTCTCTTGCTTGGTTTAGTACCACCTTTGGAGGAAAATGGTACACATTTTCTTAACTCTCTCGTTATGTGATATTTATTTATGTTTACTTGATGATATGAAAAGCATGATTAACCTGATTTTTTTTTAATTAGGTATTTGAGCTTTACATGGTGATGTTAAAGTCATATAAGGTTTAGTGACATTTTTTTAAAACACTATAACACTTTTTTAAGTCACTCTAGAAAAGTTATAAATATGGAAAATTTTGTTAATATGATAAGGTAGATGCATATGAGTTTATCATGTGAAATATTATTTTAAGTTTCATGTATGTTTTATGAACTTTTGCATTGAGAAAATATTTAAAGATGATGTTTAGTGATGTTTTTATGATGAAATCTTAGTAGATAAAATTGGTAACTTAAGAGCTTTAATTAAAAAGAATATTTTATAAGTACTTTATAGTGGCTAAAAGTTAAGATATGATTTTAGATATGTTCCTTGAGTTTTTTTTTAATTCATTAAAATAACGTTAATTGAAATTTTGGTAAGAAATATATATATTTTTTTATAGGGAGAGGTGTTAAATACTTTTTTAACTAAAAATAGCTAAGAATATAAATTATTTAAGTTTGAAATAAGTCAAAAGTTTATTAATAATTTTGTAAATAAAATTTAAAAAGAAAATGAATATTAGATGAATTCTTCTTGACTTGTAAGTTTTTGGGACACTTTATAACAATCACATAATGACTCTTAGTTAAATAATTGTAGACCTTATGGACTTTAATTTTCTTTTTTTATATCGATTTATGGCTAAAATTATCATATTATTTATTTTAGATAATAATCAAGGATTTTATTGGTTAAATAAACTTATCTCTTTAAAATGATTTTCATTATCTGTGTATTTTGATAAAATTTTTCACATTGTTTTTTTTGAACCCTTTTTTTAGTCAAAGACTCATTTCATTTATATTTTGGACCCTTAATAACTATTCATATTTTTTTTATATTTTACTTGTTTATTTGATAAAATATGTTATTAACTTTTTAGAAATATGTTTTTTTACTTTTATGATTATTTATGACATAATAATGACATAGCTTAGCCTCTAGAATCTTAGTATAGTTATGAAAATTTATTATTTTATCCAAAGAGTAAGATTGTCTAAGTTTAGAGTCTTGTTTGATATTGTTTGATATTGATTGTATGACTCTGATAGTAAGGTAACGTCGAACCATGGACCGACATGTAAAATCCCGGCGTCCGTGTTAGCCGGCACGTAAAATGCGGTGTCAGACAGGGGGTCCGAGAAAAACTCATCCTGTGAAGTCTCGAGCATAACAGTATTGAGAGGAGTGACGACTCCCACCACAGTTAGGGTTTAGGACTACGGTTCTCACCTAACCAGACCCTTACATATATCAGTAGTCATTATTGTTGTGATCTTGTGATGTGCTATGACGGTAAAGTTATGAGGCTTAATCGAACTTGATTGAATAAGCATTAAGGTTACCAAGTATTTAGTAGCAATGAACTTCTGCAAGTATTGAGAATGTAACTTAATGGCTTAATAATGGTCAATAAAGAGTAATAAACTTTTAGATTGTGCTTGATGATTATTTTGTAAGCATGATTTAACTATCGCATCATAAGCTTGTTGAGGGAATTGTACTCGGCTTTATCGTTGACCGATTTAATCGGCTGTCATCCGTATCATGGATGGCAGTATTTTTGCAGGAAAGTTTAGCTCAGGTTTCGATCCAGGCCGCAACTTTAATTTATTTTCTATCGGGGACTCAGCTGCATTGATTTTACTTGATGACTTTGATGACTATCTTGTACTTATGTTCTTTTATCGTATTTAAGCAAACTTTATGTTATATTTTCTCAGTTGTAATATTTCTTTTAACTTATGTTTTAAACGGTTTTAGTTTTAAAGGTTTTTAGCAGTTCGGTATTTTACACTTCTGTATTATTTATCTTAAATATAATTATTAATGTTCATTACGTATCGAGAGTGCCGACCCTGCTACACGTGGTATCAGAGCTAAAGTTATTCAAATCTTGGAATTTTTGTTCCATGTGAAAGGATGTTCTCGATAACCGGCTTTAAAAAAAAGGGGGATTTTCAAAACAAGTATTTTCAAAAATTCTAATTGTTTTTGACGTGCTTATGTGATCATGTGTAAAATTACGTGTCGGATTAATCAACTCTTAATTAAAACACACATTGTAATATAACAAAATAAAATAAACTGCTAATTTAGTATAGTATAAAACGCTAGCTATATGAAAATTAATATTACATAAAATAGATTTAAGGATGATTAGCCAATGCATTTGTATAAATATTAAGATAATAACCCGCCGGAAAAAGGAGTCCAAGCAACTCGAACCGTTATTTTGCCATATTTCCCAAATATCTGTTGTTGAGAAGACATATTGGGTAGTGGCACAAACTGAGCTGTGCCATTTGCAATGTCATCGTTGGGACTGAAATAATCATAATCTTTCAAATGAGCTTCAACAATTAATGAAAAGGTAAGCGGCACAGCAACTACTGATCTTGACAAGGGAATTGCCTCTCCTGGTCTGACATGAATATTATTACTTGCACTCTTATTGAAGAGCGTAGTTTGGTAAAATTGCTTCAAGTTTGGGTCGGCATGTTCATAAAATTCGTCATTAAACCGAGCAATTATGGAGCCGCAAACATGAGCAGGATCTTCTCCATCACCATTGTCTAGTATCACTTCAATTGTAGCCTCCCATGCCTCAAGAAGAATTGCATAATGCATTGTGGCTCTTCCATATTTTCCTTCCACAACAGTCGATAGTGGTTTATTGTAGTCATTACAACTACTACTCAGATAGTATATGTCCCACGCAACATAACCTTTACTAACCTACATATAAGTATATATAATATATAATTAATACACTTAAAATTAATTAAACGTACTATTAGGGGGGCGTTTCGTAGAGAGGAATATAAAAAGAAATGGAATAAAAATAAAAATACCTCATTATCTGGAGAAATGTCGGAGTCCTTATCCTTAAGATCAAACAAAACGGTGAAGGATTGAGAAATGGAGATAGCTCGATAAGGCCCCACCAAACTGGCAATTTCACCGGGATAGATACTCTCATAATCTCCTCTTGATCGATTGTACATATAAAAACTTCCCCAATCATCAATAACCTCAATACTCCCATAAAGATCTCCTGGGTTTTTTCCATTAATATCATTGATTTGTATGGAAAATAGCTCGACCATAGGTGACCCTACACCCGCAATCAAAGTAGCCATGGTTATCACGGTAGAAGATCCAGTGTAGCTACCACACAACAGACTAAGATAATTAAGAGCAATTAATTGGATGAGAGTAACAAAATAATGTAATGTATATGATCAAGTGTGATAACTTAAATAAAAAAAAATAGGGAGAAGAGAAATTATGTGGTTGAAAAATAATGGAAGAAACTAATTTTGATGAATGAAGTTGTAAAATGATGTGAGCTTATATAGGAAAAGTAGGGGGAAGGAAAATCAGCAATTATATCTTGCATTTTGTTTGTAAGACTAAAAAAATTAATATTACAATGCCAATGCGAGCGAGAAATAAGTTGGACCGAAACCTAAGGCTACATGCGCGTATATTGAGAGTAAATATTTATTTTAAGGTTAAAAATTTACTTTAAGGGCTCGTTTTATTGAACGTAAATATTTAAGGGGTAAATTATAGTCAAAGTACGTAGGAAAACAAACTAATACACAGGGGCGAAATCAGAATTTTGAATTAGGGGGCCAAATTGTCGATATACTAAAAAAACTTTTACTATATAAAAACTAGAGGTATTAGAAACAGACAAGATGGCTCGAAATTTACACGACATTGTAACCGAATCCGATTTGATTCGACTTTAAAATTTTACAATTATGTTAAACAATATGGACACAAAATCCGATTTCAAGCCCACCCAAAACACCTAATCCAAAATCAACGATTACTCGAACGAACACCATTAGACTCTAGTTAAGCTATGAAAATATTAAAATCATACTAATCCAAAATCAACGATTACTCGAACGAACACCATTAGACTCTAGTTAAGCTATGAAAATATTAAAATCATATAAACTGAAATAAACTTCAATCATTGCAAAAATTATATTTAATAATAATAGAGTTGAAGCATCCCTATAATTATTATTATTTAAAAACTAAGTGTTATTTTTGATTTTCACTTTATATATTTGCCTAATAATTCTCCAAAAAAAGTAATAAAGAGAGTATTACTTACGTAATACATGACCCAACAATTCATGATGTGATTATATTAGGTCATGATAATTCGTCATATAATCTCACCGCAATCAATTGGACACGGAGACTGCGAAGACGCAGCATA
The DNA here is from genome assembly GCA_019425755.1 of Amaranthus cruentus. Lineage (NCBI taxonomy): Eukaryota > Viridiplantae > Streptophyta > Magnoliopsida > Caryophyllales > Amaranthaceae > Amaranthus > Amaranthus cruentus. The sequence goes on from CM033456.1 coordinate 12,582,193, forward strand.
ACCCACGGGTCAGAAGCTCTAACATACAGTTGGTGAGATTTATTGTTTCCCAAAACCACATGGTATTAGGAAGTTAGAAATACAGTGTTGAAGGGGCCCAAATCAAACATAAACTTTGGTAATGAAAGGGCCCAATAAAATTCCAACCCTAAGTAAGCAATTACAAAACACTGTAAAAGAAATTGGGAAAAACACGCATGACTCATTAATTCATTAATTTTTCATTAATTCTGCTAATTTCATTAATGAGGTGAGTCATGACTACTTGAAAACTGCTAATTTCGTTAATTCTCTCTTGAAAATAGGCCATCTTTATTGCTTTTCTTGAAAGTTGAAATTTCAATTCAAACCTTCTTCTTTTTCTTTCACATCTCTTCTACTTCAATGCTTCAAATGACAACTTAATTTTTCAGATAACTAAACATAATTTGACCCAAATACACATAAACCATCAAACCTTCATAAACCATCTCAAACAAAAAAATAAAATGCAATTATATCAAAATTTCAAATACCCATTACAAAAAATGAAAAACCTAAAAATAAAATAAGAATCTAGAGGAAATTGAGCCCATTTGAGTTAATGGTTTTTCAAAGGACCAAAAGGAGTGTTGAAGAAGATGATGATAGTCGTAGTTCAATTTGCAGATCGTTCATTAGCTTAATCTACACAGATGAGAGATTGGAAAAAATTAGAAGTTAGGGTTTCAAAAATTGAATTGGGGGAAAACAAAATGGGAGGAAGAATATTAGTGCACTGGCAACCGACATGCGAAACAAATAGAATGACGACACTCTGAAAAATTTGGAGTCTTCATTGTTTAGCATGTCTTCATTGAGATGAGAAGTATCAGTTTTACTTCTTTCGTATTGAATTATTTGTAAATGGAGACCAAAAATAGGAGGAATATGAATTGTTTGGTATGTCTAGAATTGGGATTGTTGAAGAATATAAAAACATGCAAATTTATTCTAGGTACTCTATATTGTTAATCTTACTACCTTTTTAATCATGGTAAATTGACTAAATTTACTTTTTATAAATTAATAAAGCTTTTATATAGTATTTAATTTGGAATTTCCAAATATAAAAATTTTGCATATAACATGGGATGGGACATGGGAGAGTATTTAATTTTCATGAAATTTATCATAACAAACTTTATATATAAATTTACTAATTTTTTTCTACACAAATTCTCATATGAGACGGTTTCACGGAGGGATCATTATAATTGGATTGACCCAATTTACATCTATTCTTAAAGTGATGTCTATTTATAGTATTAAGTTATCACTTATAATTTTAAAGTGATCACTTAGAGAATTGACCTTGCTTGTATGGACTCGTCTCATGGTGATACGGTCTCATATAAGACCGATTGTTTTTCTATTAATCTTTTAGGGGCCCATTTTTTAATTTGGCCAAGGGCCTCCAAAATTTTAGAGACGGGCCTGGTAGGAAGATTAACTTATCCAATATATATGCAAGTGAACAACTTACTATTTTATCGATGTGAGATCTTGTCTCACATATAAAGTATTTCCGACGTATATTAAAGTGAATAAAATCGCAGAAAATTGCACAACAATTATACACGTACAAGTATTTGTTTTCAAAGACATACCTTCGGAATCGAAATGATAATTGTTGGAATAAGAGTTGTTAGGAGGCAAACAGTTTGTGTTTGTTGTTTTTGTGTAATTGGTGAATTGCTTAAGCCATATATGGATTATAGGAATGAAAATGTTGTATGTTTTCACCCCTTTATTTATTGGGGGTGAACACAATCAAAAGAATTTTGATCAAATAAATGTTTTTGATCACGTATCGTGTGAAAAAGGAAAATAATTAATATTATTTTGACCATATCTTTTTTGCTTTAGAAAGTAATTGTATGAAGATCTATATAATTAATTTTAAACTATATTTTTTATCTGGGCAATTAATTCACTTAATTGCCAAATTTTCAAAACCATTAGAAATATTTTTCATTATGATATATTGTAATCGTAATCGTATGAGTATCATATATAATTGAATACTTTCACCTTTAATTGCTACATATTTCTTCTTAAAATCAATTCAATAAAATATATAAAATATACTAATGGATAAACAACTTCAGATACGTGTCATATTGTCATTAAAAAAATTTCCGCCTTTTTTCTATTATTGACAACCCGACCCTTTACACCAAGGCCCGTTAATGACCCGCCCTATTATTGACCCGACCCGCTAATGACCCGTTAAAATATGTCCCGACCCTTGACCCGTTGGGTCGACTCGCCCCATTGAACACCTCTAGTTGTAATGAGAATTTGATCCCATAACCTTAGATTACAAATGTGTTACTCCAGTTAGAGGTGCTCAACGGGGCGGGTCGACCCAATGGGTCAAGGGTCGGGTCACATTTTAATGGGTCATTAACGAGTCTTTGTGTAAAGGGTCGGGCCGGGTTGGGTCGGATAATTATATTAATTGGTTGTAAAAAATATTTTACCACATGTTTTAAATATTTTTATATGCGATTGTTATATTTATAGTTGAATTGACCTAATGGGTCATAAAGTATAATAAAAAAAACTATTTTATGAACTTTTTGGGTACCCTAGGGGAATACTTTCTAATACAAGTAGAACATTCACGTAATTTAAATGTCAGAGATGTGAAAGAATCGGTTAAAAAGTAAAGAAAAATAAATAAAATAACAATTTCTCATTTTGGGTACCTAGGGGAATACTTTCTTCCAAATGAAATTATCGTTATTTTTCATTTTTTAGGTTACACTCATTTTACCTATTTCAATTCAATTATTTCAATTACTTAATTTGCACCTTTACATATACATTTAGTCTATTAATTTATTTTTTTAACCCTTAACTATTTTCACTCGATTCAAACGAGCTCAAATAGAATGAAGGTGACATACTTCAAAATGTTGATATTCTTTCTTTTTCTTTATTTTGCATGATCTCTTGCTCTCCTTTTACAAGTCTTCTACATTATTAGCTATGCTTCCCATAATGTTCTAAAATATACGTGCTTAATTGCTTTTTCAAGAACATTGCTTTTTTTAACCCATTTTCACTGCCGTAAGAAATGCCAAGAAAACAAAAGTTTGGAAAGAAGAATGGAAGTGGAAAGTGTGATTCAATGAAGAAAAGATTTACTTACTCTATTTTCAATTCTTAATTCTTTTTTTTTTAATAATAATTCTTAATTCATTTAGTACTTCTTTTTCCTTTTTATTTTTCATCATTTACTTTTTTTCCTTTTATATTTTCATTATTTTATTTATCATTATAAATTTTAGCCTAACTCCTAATCTTGTCCTTTTTCATATTATTTATTTTAGGGAAATTCTACATGGTAAGCAATAACTATAAGAAAAGTCGAGTAGTAGTCGTTCTTTAATCTTTTTTCCACAAAATAGCACTCAAATCTTTGATAACTCACTACCGTAATAATATAATGCAAAAAACGTTATGTAGCCGTTGGAACTTAATTCATTTTTTTAAAATGACATTGTACTAATATAGCAAAACTCAGATATAAATTGAAAATCAATCCCAAACAAACATAAAGTAAAAACAAAACTCACAAAATGGAAAATTTTGTTTCAAGAAACTAACTCTATACGCTTGAAGTTGGTATAAAGTTTTGCCCTTAAATTAAATTAATTTAATAAAATAAAAACAAGCAAATTCACTATTATTATTTGCATATTTTTCCATAATTGACCTCAATGTACTTATGATAATCTAGTAGGATAAATGTTGTGTCGGAATTAAAATATTAAAATATTAAGATAAGAATATATAAGTTTAATTATATGTAAAAATTATGATATAAATAAAATGAGTCTTTATAAATACTTTCTCTATTCCGTTGAATTTGTATTATTTTTATTTGGTCCGTTCCACTTAATTTTCATGATTGATTTTTATTTTTGGAAAAGAAACCAATATTTCCTTTTAATCTCACAGCCGATCTCAATGAAACTTTATCTCACAAGAATTTGTGAATTCTATAATTTTTTTTTTGTGTATGTAATGTAAAAGTTATGATGTGTTTGGTAAATATTTAGTGATACAAATTATCTTCTAATTAATTTTTTTATTTTTTTTTGGACTTTTTGGTATGTTTTTCTAGTAGTCTTTCAGTTTTGCTTTTTTATATTTGCTATACAAATATAATTCTTAAATTGTAATGTAGAATTTTGCTTATGATTTTCACCCATATATATGAATATACATATTTATGCAACATTTTGATACATTCATTTACATATATAGTTCTCCAAGTATGTTAGTGGATTGAAATTAAAATAGAGGGACGAAACACTGAATTGTAAGAAAATTGGCAGATGATTATGTGTGACCACTTTGGTATTGACATCATGATTATATTGTGAGTAGAGGTGTACGTTCATTCGAGTGATCAGGTCGGTTTCGGACGGGTATCATTCGGTTCGCTTGTATTTCAGATCGGTTATTTTTCGGCTGTGTGATGCGGCGGGTCACACTCGGGTCGGATCGTTTAGTCGCGATTCAGTTGAAGATAGGTTATTTTAGTTAGCATCGGTTCGGCGTCGGTTGAAGTTTGTGTCGAGTGTTAATCGGTGTCGGGTTGTCATCAGTGTATGACTGGTTCGGTTTTGTCGGGTACAGATCGGGTTTGGTTTTTTTAAAACATAATTCGACTACGTATTACTAATTACTATCGATCGAATCAATATCAAATTAAGTTGTTAGTCAACAATATTCCCTTTACTTAAACCAAAATAATTAAAATGCAAATCAGTTAGTGATCATTATTACTTTGTTACTTTTACTTGTTTGACCGGAAATAAAAATTATAAAGTTTTATCGATGTTCATCTAATACGATTAAAAGTAGCTCAATAAACATTGACCATTGATTATAAACTCTAAATATATGAAACCATCTATTTATAAAATTTAATTTATTAAAATATCAATCTCTTTATTAGATTAACTAATAAGATGATTGAATATGAGTCTATTATATTTCTATGTTAAAAATTAGTCCAAGTATAAAGCAATTCGATCTAAAATTCGTTCAGGTTAAGTCAGTTTTTGCCGGATCGAGTTTGGTTTCGAGCATGATTCGGGTCGGTCATTTTTAGGTTCGAGTAATCTCGGTTAACAACTATGTGTCGGTTACAAAAATCGGTTACAGTTCGGATTCAGCTTTCCCATTTTCGATTGTCAACCGGTTCGGTTACGACTTCAGTTCGGGTTTTATCGGTTCGATAAACCTAAAAAAAGAAACACATTTTTGGGTCGGTTTACTTTCGGTTTCTGTTCAGGTTTTCGGGTCGGGTGATTTTTGAACAGCTCTAATCGTGAGATCATGAATCAATTAAAATTGAATATTGAGATTATTTATCATGTTTATAATTGCCCTTTGTTTCAATGATTTCAATGGTAAAAATAATAGTAGATTTTTTTGTTTGCATTATGATTTTGAATAAACGTGAATTCAAACTGAAAAAATAGCTTTAAAGGGATTAAACAACTTTACTAATTCATAGATTGTCGTGGAGATTTGAAATGTAATATTGAATTTAAATACAGGTTATTTGCTTTTTTTTATTACAAAATCTCCTAAAAGACGGTCTATAGGATAGACCATTGAATTGAGCCAGCCTAATTTTTTATTTTGCTAATTTTAAAAAACAAAATAAAAAAAAAGAAAAAAAAACTGATTCCCAAGGTGGTTATAGTTTCAAGTTGTAATGATTAAGTTTAATTAGTTTCTCAAATCTTTATGTTTATTCCACTTCACTTCTTCATGTCATTTTTGCCATCCTTGCCATTTTCAATTTTTCAGAGTTTAGTTTAGTCTCCTTTCATCTTCATCTCCATTTTAGACCATGATCTTCAAAGCTCTCAAGCCATTGTCTTCCATTTTCTTCATCAATTCTAGGTATGTTTACAAATTTTTAATCATCTTTTACATTTTAGGTTTATTTTAATCATCTCCATTTTCGCCCATTTTCTTCCCAAACTGATTTGTTTTTTTTGAAGATAGAGATAATTTTTACAAATTTTTAATCATCTTCCGTTTTCGTCCATTATCGCCCATCTTTTACATTTTAGGTATGTTTACAAATTTTTAATCATCTTCCATTTCTTCTCAAACTGAGTTTTTTTGTGAAGATAGAGATAATTTTGGTACTATTTCCATTTGAGGTTGGATTTATTTTTTGAATAGATAAGTTGGATTTTTTAAAATTTTTGTTTAAGCTTCATCAATGGTGGTTTTTAATATTTGAGGTTGGGCTTATACCCAAGTGGTATAAATTTCATGAGATTTACATTTGAGGTTTACAATTTTTTTTCTTAAGCTTCGTTAATGGTGGTTTTTTAATATTTACTTCATCTTCATCAATTAATTTTTTTTTCTATAATGGAGGTTGGAGATGAGGATTAAAACAATTGCATTTAATTATTTTTTCTATAATGTACAAGCTTCATTAATGGCGATTGGAGATGAAGATGCTGCAAAAAATCCGAATGAAAAGTTGAAAACGTAGACAGTGAAGATGAAGATTTATATGACCGATAGTTATATTTGAAACTATATTGTACTATATTTGGAATTATAATGTACTATATTTGGAAATATAATCTATTGAATTTAGAAATATAATGTATTATATTTGGAACTATATTGTACTATATTTGGAACTATAATATATTGAATTTGGAAATATAAGCTGTTATATTTGGAACTATATTATAACATAATATAACAATTAAACTATGTTATAACCCCTAATAAATCATGTTGTAATCCCAATAAAACTATGTTATAACACCAATTAAACAACGTTATACTCTCAACTACATTATGTTATAAAATCAACTAAAAATGATATAACCTACACTACACAATATTACACTTTCAACTACATTAAACTATGTCAAATGATCACAATTATAATATCAATTATATTTTGTTATAATCCTAAATGTAAGGTATTATAACCTCGAATATACTATTCTATAACCCCAAATATAAGTTATTATAACCCCAAATATACTATGTTATAACCACAAATATATTATATTAAAAACACAATTATATTATAATTTCAAACCTTAGTCATTATAACTCTAAAACTTAGTCATTATAAATTCAAAACTCAGACATTATAATTCCAAAACTTAGTCATTATAACTCCAAACTTAGTCATTATAACTCCAAACTTAGTCATTATAGTTTCAAATTTAGTACATTATAGTTTCAAATATAGTAATATATAGTTCCAAATATAAAAGATTATAGTTCTTATATTATAGTTTCAAATATAGTACAATATAGTTCCAAATATAATACATTACAATTCCAAACACAATAGATTATAGATATTACATTACAGTTCCAAATATAGTACATTATAGTTCCAAATATAAAAGACAATAGTCCCAAACATAATACATTATAGTTTCACATATAGTACAATATAGTTCCAAATATAACTGTCGGTCATATAGATCTTCATCTTCATTTTCTCCGTTTTCATTCGATTTTTTTGCAGTATTTTCATCTCCAACCGCCTTTGTTGAAGATAAAATAAAGAAAAAAATAAATAAATTATGTGTGCCATTGACGAAGCTTAAACAAGGTTTTCTCTTGGTAAAAACGAGACGGTGATGAACAATAATGCCACAAAAATATAAAATTAAATTGGTAAAAACGATTACAAATAAAATCAGACATGATGAACAATAAAATTCAATTCACCGATATCTAATTCGAATAAGCTTGGTCGAATTCACTCAATAATTCATCCATCCTTGTAGAATGAGAATTATGAAATTTTTGGAGAATGAAAATGAAACGGCGGAGAATGAAAATGGCAGAGGATTATGGAATTCACTAAATAACTCATCTTCATTAAAATCAAAATGAAAATTTTTGGGCAACAAAAAAATCCACTCCCCATGAAAATGGCAGTTAATGGAGATGGCAGAGACAAAAAAAATTCCAAACCAAATGAAAATGGTGGATTTGAAATGGCAGAGACAGTTATTTTTTTTGGGTTCTAATGCCAGTTAATGAAGATGAGACTGTTGGGATTTCAAAGATGATAATTCCCACGCCTAATTAAAGATGTTGGTTACTTTTATTTTTTTTCTTTTTTTCTTTTTTTTAATTGCTAAATTATTTTGGGCTGGGCTTCATGGATTCCGTCTATAGGATAGACCGCCTCCCATAAGATTTACTGTTTTTTTATAGATATCGTTGCCACTACAAAAAATGTTACATCTATCTACGCTTAAAAATGAGTTAGGCACGCTTATAAGTGAGGTACTGAGGTTCATAGATTTAGCCATACTTAATTAAGCGTGGCCTCTACTTGTGTTGATAAATTTTTAGGCACACTTAATAGGCGTGGCTAATGGTGCTAATAAGCGTGGCTGGTAGCACCTTCAGCCACGCTTATAGGTGTTGGAAACTTTCCTTACTTGATAAGTGTGGCTGCATGAATTGAAAAACTATTGTTTTCTTTCTGTTTCCCACACAAATAAGTGTGGCTATTGAACATAACTAACTTTTTGATGTGCAAATTTATTTAACCACAAGCGCACGTCGTACGTGTAGCTGCGGGTCGAACACAAGGAAGCTTGGGACAATGGACTCTACGATTTAAATTGATTATGTTGCTAGAGGGATAAAAATATTGATTGGTCTGAACTAACAACTACGAATGCGATAATTAAAATGGGCTTAAGCTATATGATGATGAAATCTAGGGTGTCGGGAATCCCCTAAAGTCTTGCATGATCCAATTCTCATTAGTGTCTATGAAATGTCGGATTAATTATGTGATTAAATATGATCTTGTTAATCTCAAACTCTCGCTTTGTTGATTAACTATTAGATTTAGACCCTACTAATTCAATTCTCACACGTTAGTTTTATTGAAGGAATTAATAAGAATTTAACTAAAATGTACCCTAAAGCAAAGTCGATCCCAATCTCACACGCTAGTTCTATTGAATGGTCCGACAAAGCATATTTAATTTAGGGTTAATTGGCACAATTTAATCACTTTAATCCATAGTTTCATAGACACATCCAAGAATCAATTCATGCTCAACTAATAGGTTCAAACCCCAACCCTAGAAAATGGATCTACTCATTAGACATGGTAAATGCAATAAATACTACTTCAAAATTAATGCTAAACATGAATAACAATGAATAAGATGATAAACTAGAATGAGCAATAATGAATTACTTAATAACTAACAATAAATTCAAGGACAATAATGGAGAAAAGCAAACTAAATTCTTTATTAGAGAAAGATTAAAACAACTAAGATTCAATGTTCACCAAAGAAAGCTTGAACTAATACAATGAATTAAAACTAAGAATTAAAACCAAAGAAACTTACAAACTTGAAGGAAAATTAGATCTCAAAGGCTAGATTGGAGTTCTTGCAAAAGTAAATTAATGCTAAAGTAATCAAAAGCTAGAATAATGAAAAACTAAGAAAAACTAAGTAAAGAATAAAGAAGGAAGAGAACCCTAATCAGGACTAAGGGTTCTATTTATACTAATGAGAGTAATTAACACTAAGCCCAAAGAAAGCCCATAGAAAACACGTCTAAAAAGGTAAACTGGGATACCACCGAGTCGGCTGCCTCAAGGAGAACACTCGTCGCCGAGTCGGCTCGAGTTTCTGGAAATCAATTAACTAGGCAGCCTATTTCACCGAGTCGGCGATGCCAAATTTTGCACCACAGCCGAGTTGGCGAAAGCTGCTGGAAAATGCTTGTTTCTGCTTCAATCACTGCCGAGTCGGCGGTACCTTTTTCACACCCATCGCCGACTCGGCGAAAGCTGCTGGAAAATTTGAAGCTTCTTTTCTTTCGCGGCCGAGTCGTCGAGGCTCATGGGGGTACCTCAGCCGACTCGGCTTTTGGCTACTGGACCATTTTGCTTGCTTGAAATTGTTTATTTGGTCGTGACTTGGTTTGATTGATGGCTTGGCTCGATCTTTGAACCCTGTAGACACGATTAGCCCTGAAAACCCACAAAAACAACTCAAAACCGTATAATTCACCCATCTTCCCATACTTTGACCATGAGACACCGAAATAGAGTGAAACCAAACGAAATGACCCTAAATCGCCTCTAAACACCGCAATGGAGCATAAAAATATAAGCGATTAGTGCAAATAATTGCACTTATCAAACCACTCCATGTTTAACCTTTGCTAGTCCTCGAGCAAATCAAGGTTGAAAAGAATAAAAACAAGGTTAAAACACGGTCTCCAAATTCAAGTACAAATGAGATAGGACATTATAATGAAATTTCTCTCTTTTTCGCTCATTTTGCCTAGGAACTCATTTCGGGTTTTCGTCCTAGCCACTCTTTCATTTTTTTCAAATCTCACATTGCTTACTCACTCATGCCGCTCTCTTGCCTAGGTCGCCCTTTCGGGTTTTCAACCTAGCGGGCTTGTCTCTTTTGAAGCATGTTTTCCCTTTTTCCAAATAATGAAATGCACAAACTTAGCAAACACAAAAGAATTCAAAAAAATGACACAATATGAATATGGAGATAAGTTTGTACACAAATGAAGCACAAAGAGAATATGGATAGCAATAGGTTCTTCAGTAACCCTGGATAATTACAGATCAAAGCACAGAAGATAGAATGCCTAGCTAACTAACATACTCCAAGGCAAGTTTTTGAATAGAGGAGAGTTGTAAAATACTCAAATCATATATTCCAGTCGCAATTATACAACTAATTAATGCTATGTTTGGAATTGTTGATTTCATTTGAAAGTGTGAATTTGATTTAAATTTAGTGTTTGGCAAGTAAAATATTTTCAAATTTAGATTTGAGTCAAATCCACCAATGTTTTAAAAAAAGGTTAAAGATAAGTATTTGAGAATCCCTTCCCTAAGCTTGTGATTCTCAAATTATTTAATGAATTCATAATTGAAATTTACAATTTCAAATGAAATACTTATTCCCAAACGCAACTTAAAAGAGTTGTCAAATTTTAGATGACACTCTTTCAAATGCCCAATCAAATGTCAAGGTTTAAGTGATCCAAATATATCCAAGTGCAAACAAAAGTATAACTAGAATTTTAAATAATTGGAAAAAAGAAAAAAAAATATTAGAAAATATATATGATGGCATACCGACGATTAATTTTGAATGCTACAATAATTCTGAATTGATGAAGGATGTGTTTGACAATTGACTGTTAGTTTTTGGCTATTGATTTTTTTAGTTGACTAATTTGACCACTTGATAATAATGGATATTTTTGTTGCCTTTTAAGCTAGCTGAAAAGGCCAACTGTTTATTGAGATAATTGATAAATTTAGATATTGGTTATAGCTGTTTATTAGAGAAAAAGTGGGTCAATAGCCAAAACCTAACCAAAAAAGCTAACTGAAGTAGCTTTTTTATTTTGACCTAAAAGCTAGCTTTTTAGCTGGCTTAAAAGTCATTTACCAAACACATTTTTTGACTGTTTGACCAATCAATAAGCCTTCCAATAGTTAACTGAAAAGCTTAGCAAAATGTCATGAACCAAATACCTACATATAGTATGCAAAGAAATTGGGGAATTTAGGCAATATTTAATACTTTAAACTTTAAAACTAACCCAACGAAGGCCCATTTAAAAAACTTATCAAATGAAAAAATGTCGTTATTTTAATTTTCAAATTTGACAACCTTTTATCTTAACTATCACCCGTTGGACAAAAATAATCTCAACTATCGATTATTTATTAATAATTCTAACTATTTATCAAATTTTCTCACAACAGTCCCAAAGTACCATTTGAATTTCTTCTAATCTTTGAGCTCATCCGCAACATGTGTCCCTTCTTCATCAATTTCATCATAATTAGAAACATTATCCCTGCTCAAATTCGAAGCAACTACAATAGCACCCAATTGAGGGTGTGGGACTGTTTTGAGCAAATTCGATGAATACTTAAGATTATTAAAAAATAATCGATAGTTGGGATTATTTTTGGCCAACGGGTAATAGTTGGGATTATTCTTGACAAATTTTCCTTTTAATTAATTGATATAAGAAACTCGTCAAACAATAATTTGACTAAAAATAAAACATTTAATAGGAAATGATTACTTCATATGAAGTAATATATATAAAAAAGATATTACAGCCGGGTAGCAGTGAGTTCTGCACAAATTTCAATTACTTTAAATTTGATTCTTATATGTGATAAAGATGTGTAAAAATACATGTTACAAAACCTCTGATAGTTAGTTAGAGTTATATCAAAAAAATAGATATATACATAAAATATTTATAAATATCTCTGTTTTGGTTAAATACTTAAATATATACTTTTATTTGCAACACTATATAATTCTAAATGTCTATTATCAAAACATTAGGTTTTGAAATTTTGAAATCTAATAATGATAATACATAAGTTAACCATTATTTATAGTTTTAATATCTACTTATGCAGATATTTTTTTTTTTGAATAAACATGTTACATGTACGGATACTCCGAACCTAGTATATATGTAATATTACTAACTTTTATTTTTGAAATCTACTTTATACTTGTTTTATTATTAATCTTTGTGAACATTCTTTTTTACATTGTAATAATGGTTCATGATCATAGTTATTGCCAAATGTAAGGGAAGACATGTTTAAAAGGACATCTAATGTTGGTTTAGTTATCATGTATGCAATGAAATATCAAATATATGAAAATTCCATGTTTCATAACTTGCACTAATCTACACTATAATTCTACTTGCAAGGGAAAAAATAGTCTAAAGTTTGAAATTATGAAAAAAAATATATTATTTTCATCCTAAATATACATACGTAAGATTATTTTTTTTTGGGATTGCCTCATTGGCTCAGCATTCAGCAACAAATGAGTCAAGATCAGTGCCATAATTTTTGGATTCTAGACAAAAAAATTTTTAAATGGCCCTTATGTAAGTAAAGTGTCACTTGATATTCAAAACAAAAAAAGTAAAGTGTCACTTCTTTTTCTATGTAGTTCAGTGGTCATGCGCTTAATTAAGAAATTGAATATTGTAAGTTTGATCCATGTTAGAAGTTATTTATGCAAATACAATTTTTAATAATAAGGATTAACTCGATTTAGACTCCTTCTTAAATTGGGCCTTAAGCAATTGCATCTCAAAACTACCCTCAAAAACGACGGTGGTTAAGATATATCTCTTGGTTGATTAAATATATTAATTATTAATTGATTATTCATAAAGAAATGGTAGAGTAGATAAATGTTTTTGTTTGATGTTGCTTTATTTGTTTACAGCAATAAAGTGGTTCCTAAACGTGCTTTTAATCGTGATTTTTATTTTAAATTTTATACTTCATTGTCACGCATACTGTCATCATCGACTAATACAATGGTGGTAAACGTGCTTGGATCTAGTCTAGTTTAGAAAACAGTGACTTTAATTTCATTTTTCTTTTCATTCTCATTAAAAAATAATGGGTGTTTCACAAATTAGTATTATTTTGATATAATTAGAAGATTGGATGGTCAAACCAGTTAATATATGCTTATATTTGGTAAATTATTTGGTAAAAACAGTTTAATGTTACAACTTATGAATAAGTTGTTTTTGAACAAGTTGCTAATATCAGTGAGTTCAAAATCAATTGGTCCAATCGGTTAGTAAAATCAGAGGGTCAAATCAGCCACTGTAATTAGCTATCAAGATAGTTGTTTGCCAAACATTCCTAATAGAAAGAAACAAGTTAACTAGATCATGTAAAAGTCGTACATTAATTTAATTATTTATAACTATTATTAAAACAAAACACGCTTACATCATCACTTTTCAAAATTGCTTACGTGTCGCTTTCACATTAAAAATTTTCCCTCCTAAATTAAATGATGATGTCATTGTTAATTATTATGATCTTTGACTTTCTACTTTTTTATTTTGAACAAAATATTTTTCTTATTAATTGTTTTTTTTTTACTTTTTGGGTCAAATCATATTTAATGTATTAGCAAACTATATATTATATTTTATTTATTTTAATTATTTATAAAAGTTTTTTCAATTTTGTTTGTTCAATGAATATTATTTAGTGTATTGGATATTTTGAGATAATTAAAACATAATATAGTTTTACTAGGATTTGTTTTTGTTATTTATACTCAGAAAATTTGATAAAACTGTGCATCGCACGGGCACTATCTAGTTGTATACTAAAATAGAAATTCTAGTAAAATAAAAAAACACCTAATTTATAGATTGATTCACATTATTTTTGTATAGCCGAAATCAATACAAAACTAGGAGAGATTTGATTTTAAAAAAAAGGAAATTTTGACATTAAGTATCCGAATTTTGCACGATTTGCTGAAAAATAATTCCAATTTTGAATTATTTTTGTATAATTCCAACTTTCAGATTTATTGTTATACCCTTTTAAAATTTGACTTGGAATGGTAGGTGATCTAGGTAATCTTAATAATAATAATAATAATAATAATAATAATAATAATAAAAAATAAAAATACCCACTTATCGCCTTCCTGCAATGATCAGTCATGCCGTTTGTATTTAGCAATGCTCCTGGCACATTCCCTAGGTCTGTTTGTATAATTCCAATTATTTTTGTATGTACTTTCATGTTATAAGAGGTCTGTTTTCATGGGATGACATAAAATTCAATTCTATTGAGGTGGAATCTATTTTTTCATGAGCGATTCCAAAGTCTATAATCGAAATTTGTACATTTTATAGTTTAACTTCTTTTTATAGGGATTTGTTATAAATTTTAGCACATTCTATCACCGTGTTTACTAAAATGTGCATGTTTGAATGGACTTTAAGAACACAAGTAGTCTTTGAACTTGTGAAGAAGAAAAAGTGTGATGTTCATGCTCCTATATTTGCACTTCAAATTTCATAGTCTTTTGAGGTAGAGTGTGATTCAATTGGCAAAGGTATTGTCCCCATTATGATCTTGAAGGCAAGTTTGTTGTCTATTTTAGAGTGTTAGAGTAGGCTCACGAATCCGGAAGCGTGTGCCTGAAGGTGGCACAAAAGGTGAATGATCATGGCTTGAAGGTGCACTAATGAACTATAGTTATAGTATTAAGAAGATTTAAGCAATAAAAGTGAATAAAACATTAACACTAAGATTTAAAGTGATTCACCATTAATGAGGCTACCTCCATCATCCTAGGCTAGTGTATTATTATATGTTTAAAGGATAGAGGAGCTTGAAAGCTCATGACAAAGTTGAAGGAATTACATCAATGGAGAGTAGTGTGTGCGTGAGTTACATGGAGTAGAGAATTAAGAAGAGAATGGTAAGGGTAAATGGGAGGCTTAAGCTCTAAGCTTGGCTCTACATATTATACAATAAGTACTACACATATATATAGGCCAAGGTAACAATATAGGCAATAATATCAAGTGGACAGCAGTTAGGAAGGTTAGCAGAGGCGGCAAATCACATGAAAAGCACCTAGAAGCTTCCTAGCCTTCTCTTTCCTCTTTTATGCAAGCCCACGGTCTCTAAGCCTCTTGCAGTTTGCACCTAGGACTGAATATATACACTCCTAGCCTTCACATGACCAAGATAAACTATCAATAGTACATTGTACTATTTGATTCCCATAAAAACCAATCAAAAAATGTGATATGTTCTTACCATCACTATCAATACATACTTAAGTTCTAATAATCTTAGTTTGTTACTTCTTCAATCTCCACCTTGGCTCGAGTTAACCAAATGATGATCACCTTCAACAAAATACAAATCCAACAACACTCCAAAGATCACTTAACCAAAGGCACTAAAGTATAGCCCCCAAACACATTTGTATCAAAATGACCATATGCAAATGTCATAGAAAGACACAAATGGAGTACACACCAAAAGACTTACTAAGTCTTGCAAAATCAACCAAGAACACCATGAAGTAGTTGATAGGAAGTTGTATTAAAAAGTACACACCTTATTGCTCAAACAACAAATTTGCCTTAAATTATGATTCTTTAACAAAACAAGATACTTGAACTAAGTTTGTGAAAACAAGAATGCCTACAACTATGATCATGGTGCCAAAGAAGATGTTTGCACAACAATTGGTTTCATCAATGTTTATATTTAACCGGCCACCATCATCATAACTCCACCTTCACCAATGTATCATCAAACCCACATAAACATACAAGAACTAAGGGGCATTAAGTTACCTCAAATTTGGCCACATTAAGCGGTTCCGAAACCTTAGAGTCAAATTATAACCACCCTTGTACTCAAATGGCAAATAAGAGCAGCCAACTTGATCATCACAAAATCATCAAAATGATTAACATAAGAAATTTCCACATGCTTATCACAGAACATATATAATTAGCTTGGTATAACTAGTCTAAGACTTGTGATTAAACATCAAAATATGGTTACCAAAAAATAATTACCAAATCATTACTCGTGTTCATATTTTGCCCAAAAAGACTCTATCCATTACTCTTACTTCTTACAAACACACCTTTGCCAAAATAGAGAACATATGTGATAAAGATGAAAGACAACCTTTAATCAAGATTCACCAAAAAAAAACTTACTTCACAACTTATCTCAACCAAAGCAAGGATTTTTAAATCAAAAAAAAAACTTGTAAGAGAAAAATATGACAAATAACAAATCAAGAGTGTAAACAAAAAATACTAACAAGTCTTGAACCATTTAAACAAACATATTCATTTTAATGGAGTGTGAAAATAAGTGAATGAAACTATATGAGATTTTACTTGTAATAGTCCAATTAGTTAAAGTGAACTGGATATTCACATGTAAATATGAATTCTTCAAGTGTGAGTTTACTCATATTTTGACAAACTTGAGTGATGCGAGTGACTATTTTCCACTTTAATGGGTAATCTCTAACTTAAAGTGAGTTTTTCTTGGTGAGAATTACAGCTAGGAGGTTTAAGTGAGAGTTCCTTATTTATCCCAATTCTTCTTTTATCTTAAATTCATTCTCTTTCTTTTTGGAATCATTAATAATCCAACACTTAATCATTTATTTTAGTTCAAGACTCCTAGAAGACTACTTTAGGACTATTAAAGTATCTTCTGATATATCTGAAAACGAGTTTCTTATTTATTTTATCCTCATAAAATACATAATCCAAACACATACATTTTTATACCCGGACCTTTCTATGTATAAAAAATTGATATATTTTGCATTTTATCAAAGTTAAGTGATAGCATGTAAAATAACTAAAAGAAAAAACCTTTTCAAATTTCTCACCTCCCTTTACCTTCAATATCTCTTGGTGCAAACAAAGTATAAGCCTTTATGAAAAAATAATCATAAAAGAAAGAGTTTAGTAGTGAGAGCTCCCTTATCATGAAAATAATACTTCCTCTATTCCGTTTTAGTTGCACCATTAGGTTTGACATATTTTTTAAGGATCGTCAAATCAGTATGGTAAAAGTAGGGATGATGTATGATTGATGGTGATATGTGGGGTAAAAATAAAAATAAAATATTATAAGTAGATAATGATTGTGATTTGTGGATATATTAAATAATTAATGGGATGATGTATGATTGATGGTGATAGTGGGGTAGGAATAAAGTGAGGATAAAATAAGTAGATTATTTTTACCAAAAATAATAATGTTGCAAGTAATATTAAACTTTCAAAAACGGTAAATGTTGCAAATAAAATGAAACGGAGGAAGTATAATAATACATTCAATTATTATATAGACAAAAACTAAAACTCGTAAATACCACCATTTAACATCATCGACTAATTATTACGTCACGTCTAAAAATGTTTAATAAAATATACCTGATGTGAACCCAAAATAAATTTATAAAAAAAACACAAAATCGGATTTTAAATTAATCCGAAACACTTCATAAAAATCGATCTGATTAACCAATATACACCTCTATTCCCTCCAATCAAACACTCATAACATAAGAAATAAAATAAAATAAAATGTGTGAATAGCATCTCTAAAAGCCAATAAGTAGAATAATCAAGGTTGGCAACGCTTTTTGATCTTTAAGTTGGAGCAGGTTAATACTTCTATTAAAATAAAGAAATTAAAGTTGAGTCTTACTCTTACACACACAAACATAATAAAGTGGACGGTACTAAACTTAAACCATTTCTTAATCATTTCCTAATTCATCTCGCTAATATTCCCTTGATTACCCAAAAAAATACCCATTTCACATGACACCTACAAACTTCATTAAAAATGATACCCAATAACCCAAACACCCATCTTCCTCTCAAAATCCTTACCTTAATCTTCCTATTCCAACTCCCCTCATCAAATTCCAATGACTCAAAATACACAGCATGCTCAACCAATTTATATTCATGCGGTCGGGTCCGAAACATCGGGTACCCGTTTTGGGGCGGTAACAGACCCGTATACTGCGGGATCTCAGATTTCAAACTAAACTGTATGTACGGTGATGATTATCCAAGTATGATCGTTTACAAAAACGGGTATTTAGGGTTAAGTGTAGTAAACATCAATACATCTTCTCATACCATTCTGGTATCCCGAAAAAAGTTGTTGGAAACCTGTTATGTACAAGATACAAGCAAAATCAGTTTACTTGCGGCAGTAAATCCAGATAGTAATTATAAAACAATTAGATTATTTTATGGTTGTAATAATACATGTGTTTTGGATTATGATTTTAGGAATTTTAGCTGTTCGAATTCGGATGATCATACAACTGGGTATGTTTATTATTTTGAGGATTCAGGGGATGGTAGAAGGATTGGGGAGATTTGTGGGTGTAGTAATAGTATTGTAGTTCCGGTGGATAAGAGGGGGTTTGAGGAGCTGAAAAATAATGTGAATGTGTCGTTGTGGAGTGTGCTGACGGATTGGCCGGTGGAGTTGAAGTATGTGTTGAATTTTACGGGTTGTGATGAGTGTGAGGAGTCGGGTGGAAGGTGTGGTTCTTCTGTTGATGATCCGTTGTCGAGTCGGTTTATGTGTTATTGCCCGGATGGCCCGATGCCTTTTGTGTGTTTACAATCAGGTATGTATATTTTATTTCATAGACTGCTAATGCTCCCTCCTATTTAGTCTAACGGGCAGTTTAGTTAGTGGTATAAATGGTGGTTATGTGTATGAATTATTTCGATGTCGTTCTCATGGTGATGAAACTTTACTAAAAAAAAATTTTGTTTATAAATTTTCATTAGCACCTCTTCCAATAGTAATGCATTAGAATGAATTTTATGAAAAAAATAAGATATTAAAATTAGACAAGCATGATCAAAAGATTTTTTAATCAAAAGTACATTAGATTTAATTCTCATTATTTATTTTTATCTACCAAATGGATTGTAAGTGTGATTTTTTTATTGGGTCAAGTTATCTTAAATGTGTCAAATTTATTTTAGGAGTGTTAACTTTACAAGTTTACCATTACTAAATCTAACCTTTTTACACTTTTACGCTTATTATCCTCACTTTATCCCTATCAAAATTTTAAAAAGGAAAAATTACCTGAAATAATCCAAACTATTCATGACTTTCCAACTATAATTTAACCTATTGATTAACCATGAATAATCTCAACTTTGAGGGGCATTTTCCTAGAGTAAACCCGGTGACTGGATGACTTGCTATAGCAAGTTTTATTTTATTTTTTTTTAAAAAAAAGTTAAAATAAAATGTCGAAAAAAATGTTAAAAATATATATATTCATAAAAAATTTATGATTTTTTTTATTATTTAGAATTTTTTATGTAAATTTTTAAAAATATTTTCTAATTTTAAATTAATATTTAACTTATTTTTTTTGGTGAATTACCTATTATAACAGGTCATCGGGTTACCCAAGTTTACTCTAGGAAAAGATCCCTTAAAGTTGAGATTACTCATGATTAATCAATAGGTGGGATTATTGTAGAAAAATCATGAATAGTTTGGATTATTCTAGATAATTTTTTCTTTTAAAAATTATACTCTTTCTCTTATCACATGTGATCTATTTATTTAAGTAGCTAAAAATGATGAAAAGTTAAAATGAGATATATTAGATGAATATGAGAGTAATAATTAACTTAGTAATGTTACATAGTATATGTCATTTTTGGAGTTCAAGTGATATGTCTACGGTCTATACAACACAACATTACATGACCTTACTTTGTCAAGGGTCCTCTATTATGTGGTTCCTATCTAATTTATTTGTTCAACGATTTTGGAAATATAATGTATTATTTTGATTATTTATATAATAAACTATATATATTAGTTAATATTATGAAAGTATGTGATTAGACAATTCAAACAAGCTTTTAATTGACCTTACACATTAGTCACAATAGTATCAAAAATCGCTATGTAGCAAATATTTCAGAACAGAAGAAATATATATGGTGTTTTAGTAACCGATAATGTAATACTATACTATCAAATTTAAATGAATGAAAAACTTCTAAATAACAAATTATTTTTATATTTTTGACGATAAATTTAAATTATTTATTATTTCTTGTTGTCTCATTATATGAAATTTGATTATAATTTTTAAGTTTTTATATATAACATTTATATATATTAAACATATATACTTTGAAAACCTTGAAAAACACAAGGTGAACAAACCTGTAAAAAACAAATTAGTTAGTTTATTGAGGAGGAATATCTAAAACGACAAATATTATGAACCAAAAAGAGAAACATAAATATTTAAATATATCTCATACATTTGGTAATTCATTCCTTCACCTATGTTTCAACCAAGCAAAGCCATAAAATGCTCTCTTTCATAGATATATAGTTCTTCACCATTTTGCTATTTGTCAAGTTAATAATATTATCATTTACATATATTCTTCGTCATTAAATTTATCCTACTTTTTTTAATTTATATTATTAAATCTGTCTCATTTTTATTTTAATTATACTAAGCTATATTTTTTATGATTTTAATAATTCATATATTTGTTACCTTATTAATAAATTTGCCTCAATTTTTAATAAAATATCACTTTAATTTTCTTAATTTTCTCACCAATTAAATAAAGTAGGTCATCACAAATTGGTAGTTCATATTGGTTGGCTGTCAGGAATGCTTGTCCTAACTCCACGAAATTATAAATAAGTGGATTCATGATAGATTTTAGTTATGTAGTGGATTGTTATTATATTGCAAATAATAATATCTACAATATATATTTCCTGGTGCAGATGGACGACGAAAATCAATCATCCTTGGATTAGGTATTATGCTTGTCCCATCAATATACTCCTATGCATATATACATATGATAAATAAATATATTTCCTTGAAGTCTACAACACGTGCTAGTGCATCAATTTTGAATTCATGTTCTTCAAATTATTCTAACTTAAAAATGACACAAAGATCCTACTCCGTTCTCTTTAAATTGCATCAATCAAATAGGAATTGGTGTATTTTTAAGAAAGTGGTAATAAATAAATTGACAGAATAAATGTTGTGGATGTAATATTAAAAGAGAATTAAAATATGTGGATGACCTTAAAAGAAAGTGGTAGGTCATTATCTAAAAATAGAAATGATGCAAATTGAGTGGGATGGACCAAAATGAAAATTAATGCAAATTCTATGGGACGGAGGGAGTACATCGTTACTAACTACTTCCTCCGTTCCGAAATACTTGCTACATTTTGTTTTTGGGCACTATTCATCATTTAAGCTTAATTTATATATTGCGGCTAATATGTAAGTAATAATATAGTCAAGTGGATTTTGTTTGAATCGTCTAATCGCATACTTTCATAATATAAACTTTTTATAATTTTTAAATATGTACAATTCGATATATAAATGAACAAAATAGTATATTGGATTGCGTAAAAAAATTAAATGTAGCAAGTATTATGAAACGGAGGAAGTATGTGAATAATATAAAAAAAATATTTTGATTAATTCTATATA
Organism: Amaranthus cruentus; assembly: GCA_019425755.1. Taxonomy (NCBI): domain Eukaryota; kingdom Viridiplantae; phylum Streptophyta; class Magnoliopsida; order Caryophyllales; family Amaranthaceae; genus Amaranthus; species Amaranthus cruentus. The sequence goes on from CM033456.1 coordinate 12,604,203, forward strand.
CGTTGCCTATTTGCTGTGTTTAATTCTTACTATTAATTATTTCTAAATAATTAAATATTTGTATATATTTTGCTGAGTGCATACTTTCTCGATAAAACAATCGATCATAATCTTTAACCATTTCATTGAGTTATCCTATCCAAATTACATAAGATATTCACTTTCATCATTTAATACCGATAATCAAAACCGATAATGCAATTTAATTTGTTGATTCTATATAAGGTTATAGAGAAATGTCTTAATTTTGATTTCTTCTCTGCAGTTGTGGCTGCTTTAGTACTAGGAACAATGATTTTAGTTGGTGTTGGCATCCTTGTAAATAGAAGACGTACAACCAACAACTTTTCATTCATATGTAGTAAAAGAACAGAAGGGGAACAAAACATAACAGAGTTTCTTAAGAACTATGGATCCCTTACACCAAAAAGATACACTTATGCGGATATAAGAAAAATGACGAATTCCTTCAAAGATAAACTCGGGGAAGGAGGTTATGGTAGTGTTTACAAAGGCAAACTAGTCGATGGTCGTTTCGTTGCAGTGAAGAAATTGAAAATCCTCAAGGGTGATGGCAAAGAATTCATCAATGAAGTATTGAGTATAAGCAAAACTAGCCATGTAAATATTGTGACTCTATTAGGGTTTTGTTTCGAAGGAGATAAACGAGCTCTTGTTTTCGAGTTTTTACCTAATGGATCGCTTGAGAAGTTTATATTCGGTAAAGATGAGAAGCAATCACTCGAATGGGAAACTATGTTCGACATTGCAGTTGGTATTGCACGAGGATTGGACTACCTACATAGAGGTTGTACAACGAAAATATTACACTTTGACATAAAGCCTCACAATATACTTCTTGATGAAGAGTTTCGTCCAAAGATATCTGACTTCGGTCTTGCTAGATTATGTCCTCCGAAGAATAGTATGGTGTCAATGTCGGAAGCAAGAGGAACGATTGGGTATATTGCTCCAGAAGTGTTTAGTAGAAGTTTTGGAAACATTTCGCACAAGTCAGATGTTTATAGTTACGGAATGATGCTCTTAGACTTGGTATGTGGTAAGAAAAGAAAAATCTTTGATGCTCAAAGTAATAGTGAAGTGTATTTTCCTGAATGGGTATATAATCAGCTTGAGCCTATAGATGAAATTGCAATACATGGGATTATTGAAGGTTCTAAAAAAGAATTAGAGAGAAAGATGATTTTAGTGAGCTTATGGTGCATACAAACGTACCCTTCAAAGCGACCACCTATGAACAAAGTCGTAGAAATGTTAGAAGGTTCGATTGAGTCGATACAAATGCCCCCAAAGCCACACATAACCTCCCCTACGCGATCAGTGTTTGATACCTCACCTTTGAACACCTTGTAAGATAATAATCAAGTTTTTTGTTGTGATCCTTTTTGTCAAACTTAAGGCCATTTTTGGTCGATCGTATGAAATTGTGAGAACCATGTTAATTATGTTAGTTGAACTACTGACTTAAAAGTTCAATGTAAATTATTATTGGTATAAATCATGCATGAACATATGATATTACCAAATACACTACACCCCCTTGTTAAAACTAGTGAAGAATTTTGTTTTGGCCGATTAATTTATTAAACTCGAAAGGTGACACCAAACATTCGAATAACACACATACACGCAAGAAGTTTTCCATCTTCACTAAACTGTTGGATCATAACCTACGTGTAATCTCACATCAGAAAATTAGAAAGATGTTGACTAACATATAAGCTTGATGGGTGACGGGCTACTCCGTCTATTACTAATTGGTTTTAGGATGAAACCTCATCGGGTTTGTGTGCAGCCAACTCTCTTCTTATGTGGATCTTGCGTACAAGCCCAATGCAGTTATATACGTGGATGCTCGTGTACGAAATGTTAACTAACACATAAGCTTCATTGAACTCCATAATCTTGAGATTTCAACTACTTTAACTTCTTGACCAACGCTAGCTATTGTGTAACTTGCTGGCAAAAATTGCATCAAGAAGTACACAAACTAGTCAATCTGCCTTCAAAGCATCTGCCCGTCTACAACCTTCCTCGAATAGCCATGTAACACCCCGCCTTCGGTCACATGTAATTCCTTGTCAGGTGTCGGTCAGTAACATCTACGAAGATAACTAAAAATTCACGTCTCTACAAAGTCAGCTCCTGAACTAGACAACATTATCAATTAATGGGGTGTTTGGCAATTGGTTGTTGGTTGTTGGCGGTTGGCTTTTTTAGATGGCTTGTTTGACCAGCTGAAAATGTTGGCTGTTTTTGTTGGCTTTTAAGCTAGCATAAAAAGCTAGCTGTCTTTGGAGATATTTGGTGAATTTGAATATTGGTTGTTGGCTGTTTATTAGAGTAAAAGTGGGCCAAAAGCCAAAAGTCAACCCAAAAAGCTAGCTAGAGTAGTTTTTTCATTTTAGCTTAAAAGCCAACTTTTCAGCTGCTTTAAAAGCCATTAAAAGTCATTTACCAAACACTTTTTTTGGTTGTTTGACCAACCAACAAGCCAAAAGCTAAAAGTCAAAAAGCCAACCAAAAAGCTAAGCCAAAAGCCCAATTGCCAAACACCCAATAACTTTAACTAGATCGATTTGCAATTGGTCATACGAGACTCAAATTATATTAAATTTTATCATATTGCATCTCCATTTACAACCTGTTTGTTAATCGTTACCAAATGGTAAGAACAGTGGCAGATCCAAAACTCAAAATCATGGGCAGCACCAACATGTTGAAGTAAATTGATAGAAAATTCGATAGTTTTGTTTGTAAAATGAACAACCTAAAAATTTTTCATTACTTCAAATTGAACTATACAAGTAAAATATCGCAATAATAATCTCATCTTACTGCCACTATAAAATAGGGCGATAAATGTCATCCGCATCGCATCGTACAAAGTTACAAAATACGAGTTACGACGAGATCAAAGTTTCACGTAGTGAAATACTTTAAGTTTTTATAATTTTTAAATGTGTATATTTCAATATATAAATAATTAAAATAATATATTTGATTGCGTAAAAAGTCAAATGTAACCAATATAATAAAACGAAAGAAGTACAAGATAAAAAAATTATTTTTAAAAAAATACATGGGTAGCCTATGCTAACCATGGTTATAATGTGCACCCGCCTATGGGTACGAATGGTAATGTTTACATTTTAAATCATTTCTATTTCTATTATTTAGTAGCGATTACCAAATCGATTATTAAAGTTAGACTTAAGTGGTCCACAATATTTTTTCTGAAAAGATATTACTAAATACTAATTACTTAACTAACTTTGTATTTTAAATCTAATACCCATATGCCCAGGGTCGGCCGAAGGGTTGAGCAACAGGAGCCGTCGCCTAAGGGCCCATGTCAAAAAAACAAAATTAATGGTTGTAGAATGGTCCATATAGATGATGTATTATAAAGGAAAAGGCCTCAAAATATTATTTCGTCCAGGGCCCTATAATATCTAGAATCGGATGCCTACTTAAAAATAACATTATATATGAAATATTTTACTTGATAAATACTAACAAGTAAATTAGTGCAAGCTAAGGAAGAAAGAATTGGTCTTCCAATGGGAGTGGAATTCTACGGTGGGCAAAATTCAAGAAACGGTGGTTCTCAATTACTAGATCTATATATGGTTAAATAAATAAATGAATAATATGACCAAATTAATAATTGACGAAATAGTGAAAAGCAAAGCAACAAAATACTTGCCCTACTAGGCTACTACATGCGAAGTGAATAAGGAGCAAGAAGAAAAATAATGAGATCTTGTATAGGGCAAGTCAAATAGCGCTAGACAATGGAAATTGCGGCATACTTTGGTTCTCGGCCACATATAAAGAATATTGTATATATGAGACCGTCCTATGGTGAGACAACCTCAAAATAAGAAGTCTATAAGCTAAATATTTTTATTATTGTGCTATTTAACTCAAGTATGAGGCATGTCTCACGATAAGACGGCTTTATGCAAGAACTTGTGAAAAAGTATTGATATTAATTAATAATTAAATGTTTAACCATTCGACGTAAATAATCTCAAAATCTTGGATTATTTTCAATAATTTAATTTTTGTGTTTAGTTTGTTGTCAACGTTAAAATATTCTTTTAATTTCTAATAATTCAACATTTTACATTTAGTTTGCTATCAGCATATCCTATTAGCTAGCTGACACCAATCAAGGGCAAATTAAATTTGGATTATCACATGATAATTTAAATAAAAGCGGGATTATTCACACGGCGGACCGATAAGAAAAAATTATAAATGTCAATGTTTCAAAAAAATGATCAGTGATGTATAAACATGTGAATTAACCCAACAACCAACAAAAACGAGAAAGGAGGAAAAAGAAAAAACTAAATAGTATTTGGGTTCAGAAAGAAGAAGAGACGAAGTAAAAATGTAATAATTAAGATTTTATTTTTAGCTTAAAACGTTGTTGTTTAATTTTTGATATAATAATAATAATAATAATAATAATAATAATAATAATAATAATATATTAATTATAAATATTTTACCCGTGTCCCATATACTTAATAGTTTGGTCCAATTATTACTTTAGCTCAAGTTCATTTTCATTACTCTCAAAACAAAATACTACTCTACCTCAAGGTTAATAATCTTGAAGTATTGAATCCTCTTTAATATCCAATAAATAATATTATATTAATATCAAAATTAAAATTTAGGAATATTACAAGCCACTCCAAGCAGGTTGGCTAGCAGTAGTCGATGGGTACTATTATCTCTTGGTAAAACATCCGGAATAAGACTAGGTACTAACAATGAGCTTATCTTTACGCCTACTCCGTAATATGCACTACAAAAAAATAATAAAATGGCGATTACTATTTTCATTGCCATTTAAAAGCTAAATGGTCAAAAAGTAAAATATATATAAGTTATACATATTAAATTACACATATAATACAAAAACTAAGATAAAAAATCAAACATAAAAAATAAAAAAAATCAAATGTATTTTGGGCATTTCCCTTTGGCATTCCCATAATTAATTAACATCTTTGGATATCTGCACTAAGCCTTCCATGAGTGTCAAGTGTATTTTTGGCATTTTCCCTTGGCATTTCTTCCCATATATAATTGGTTGACATCTAACATAAAAAAATCAAAAAAATCAGATAAAATTATAAGCAATAAATTTTCTACATATACATTATTATATACTAAACATAAACATAAAAAAAAGACATGAAATAAAAACATAAAAAAAAAAAATCAGACATGACATCAAAAAAATTATAAAAACACCAAAAAAAAAATTAAAAATCGAAACCTAGTTTCGGAAAAAATCATAAAACATCATGTACAATTTCAAAAAATATGAAAAAAAAAATCAAGTAAAAACATAAATCATACTCATAGTAAAAAAAAAGTGAAATAACTCTTAAAAAAATAATAATAACATAAAAACGTTCGAAAATATTATTAAAACAATCGAAAAAAAGCACAAAAAACATACATTCAAAAAAACATACAAATTACTAACCTTTAAATTATGATGAATATAGAAAGAGAATCCTTGTAAATTAATGGATGACCCTTTGCAAGTTAAAGATTGATTAAGATGAGGAAAGGAGAGAAAAAAAGGTTACATTTTAGTAAAGAAAATGAAGATGATGAGCTAGAGAAATAAGGGGAAAATTTTAGAGTTTGATAGTTTTAAAATGAGATTTTGGGACTATTGGGTTACTTGTAGCCATTACATTTAAAGATTGAAGCATTGGAAAAGATGAAAAGATGTAGATTAAACTTCAATAGCTGGCAGGGATACTTTGGGGTTACTTGCATTAGTTGAGTTGTTAATGGATAGACATGTGACTGACTATGAGGTCGTTTGGTTGACATAGGAATTAAATTTCTATGGGAAGTTGTAATTTATTGGAATTTACTTCTTTTGTCAATTTTCTAGAAATTACTTTACTTAAACTTGTTTGTTTGACAATAGGTATTTTCATTTCCTTGGAAGTAATTTTCCATTAGTGGTTTGGTTAACAAGGTGATAGAGGTGGGAAATTAAGTAGTTACTTGGAAAATGGCGGTCACACCAAATATTAGAGGGTATTTTTATAACTTCACTTAAAATGATACATGGGAATTGTTAATAACCAATGGGGTATATGGTAATCTAATTCCTATGTATCATAGAAATTAACTTCCATTGGATTTTACAATTCCTAGGAATTTTAAATTTTTTTGCAACCAAACAAATGAGAATAATACTATTTCCTAGGAAATTAAAATTCCAAGGGTAATAGAGGGTAACCAAACAAGCCCTATATAAAAAAAAAGTTAATATAACAGGCGACCAACTGGCTACTAGAAGACTCGTCGCCACATATTTAAAAAAATCAAAAAAAATAAATTTCATTGGCGACCAACAAGCTACCAATAACTCCATCGCCATCTATAAATGTTGGTAGATTTGGCCGTTCAAAATTTTGGCGTCCATTTTTGCCGTCACCAGTCCGCCGCCCTTTTGCAAAATAAAAAAGGCGATGACTTTCTTGTCACCAACCGGTCGCCTTTGGCGATCACCAGATTCTGTCTCATTTTTTCATCGCTATTTAAATACTTTTTGTAGTGACGTAACCATAAACACTGAGTCAAATTGCATCGGCTGAAAAAGTCACTGACGTTGACGCTTCCGGCCACTAGTAAACATCCTCGTCCCAAACAACTCGCTCATTGGCTTCCCAAATAAGCTACTGAGAGTCGATGCTCAAGTCTCCTTTGAAGCTTCTTCGAAAAATGAACCACCAATTTACAATCCAAGTATTCGTCAACATAATGGTCATCTCCAGCATCATGTGTTGGTATCTAATTACGGCCTCTTAACAAAAGCTAAAATCAAACCACTGTCAATATGCTGATGAATGACTTATTCTGACCGTCTACTCCTGTCTAACACGAGGGGCACACCTTTCTTATGAGGATTGCCTAGCTAGGAAATGCAGGTTTAGAGCTAGTACTAATTAATATCCATATTACTAATAACTTAAAAATAAAATAACAACATACGTAACTAATGAATAATAACATGAAATTTGATAATTAATAAAAAAAATTAATAATTAATTAATAAAAAATAATTACTTATTTAATAAAACTAATTATTAATTACTTATTAAAAATTTTAAAAAAAGGTTCTTTTAACATAAAAATAAACTACTCAAACATTTAAAAAAATTAAAAATTATTATAACATTAAATTATAAAACAAAAATGCACAGTCGCCATTTTGAATTTTGCTTTGATTCTAATTTACGAAAAATTTAGTTAGAAATTGGCTCGCTTGCGTGGTGAATGACTGAATTCGTTGTCACTAAGCTTTGAAATCAAGAAAATTTGAGTGTTACTCTAGTGATTTGTAGACGGAGTAAAGAATTTTATTTTAGTAAAACTCTTATATAGACTTCATCGACATTCTTAAGTGTGCACCAATTTAATAATAATGAGATTTCTTACTTGTCAAGTAAAAATACTTATACTTTTAATACATTTTAATATCGGTTTGCACTAAAATAGCATGAATCAAGTTCATACAAACTTTTCTTTTTGCTGTGAGAGTTTTTATATAGAGAGAAAGACATAGGGCCATTTTTGTAAGTTCACTTTAAGGGGGTGTTTGGTATGAAAATTTTATGTCAAGTAAAGGATTCAATTACCATTACTTCACATTTTTTGTTTGGTATAGTATTAGGTTAACTCAATCTCTTTCTTAAGAGTAATGGTTATCCTTATTTTGTTACCACTCATTTATGTCAAGTAACAAATTTCCTTTCTTTAGATAGTTGTTGTCTGAAGTGTTTCCCTTATACTGTGATACCAAACAACAAATAAATTATAACTACAATCTTACCTTTACCCTTACTCTTCTTTATCATTTCCCTTCCGTTACATTTTACGTCCCATACCAAACAGCCCCTAAAAGTGGCAACATGGTAGAGAGCATTCATAATTTTTCATTTTAAAAAGGGGCGACAGGATACAGTGACATTTTCGTAAATTTATTTTTTTTAAAGTGACAACAGATCAAAGGAATATTTTGTAATTTCATTTTAAAAAGGGCAACAAAACAAAAGAGCATTTTTGTACTCATAATCATAAACTATCATATTATTAACTAAAAGAACTGGAAAATTACATGTAGCATGCTCACAATGATTTGCCACATGGAATAATCTTTGGATTCTTTTTATATTTATTAATAATATGATTAATTAATTGTTATATTTATTAAATTAAATAAGGTAAAGTTGATTTTATTTTATTAAACTAAAACAAATTCACCAATCATACTATTAACTAAAAGAACTAAAAAAATTTCATGTGGCATCCTTTCAAAGATTTTTCACATAGAATAAACAAACTAATTAATTTTTATATTTATTAAACTAAATTGAATAAAATTGAGTAAATTAATAAAACGCATTTAATCTTGACCAATATCTCTACCATTAAATTATCTTTGAGTAGCATTTATTTATAGTTAAATTTTGAGTAAATTAGAATATATATATATATATATATATATATATTTATATATGTCGATGCTAAAAAAAGTCGTGCATTGCACGGGATCCTATACTAGTATATACTAAAAGAATTGAAAAATGACAAATGACAAAATTTCAAAGTCTTGCCAATAGATTTAATAGGCTTGAATAGATTACACGACACTTAATTTTCCTAAATTAATTTGAAACTATGTTTGGTTGATTATTCAAAAGATATTACTCCAACATCAATTCTTTATACCTAAATAAGAATCTAAAAGGATTAGAAGATTTATATACATTCCTTGAACAAATGAATAATTTTTTATATGTTTATATAAAGGGTTTTTTATGAATTACAGCCTCAAAGTTTTCTCGTTTTATGAATTACAGCCGCAAAGTTTTTTTTTTATGAATTACAGCCTCAAACTTTTGATTTTTCCTCAATCACGGCCAAGTGACCGGTTGACCAGCTTATATGACCTTTGACTTTCTTTTTTCCTGATTTTTCCTTTTTTTTGAGAATTCTTTTTTCTTTTTTCTTTTTTTAATTTTATTCCTTCATCCTCCTCACATCTTCATCCTCTCCCTCCTTCTTCTCCATCATCTTCATCCTCTTCTTCCTCCATTAAATTTCAAAGTCACCATTAATCTTCAAAGACTCAATTTCTTTCCAAAGTCCAAACCCTAGATTTCTTTCCCCTTTACAAGAACCCTAATTTTTCCTCCATCCTCTTCATCATCTTCATCATCTTCTTCCTTCTTCATCATCATCTTCATCCCATTTCAAATAAAATTTCTGGGTATATTTTTTGAAGGTCCTCAATCTGTGATTGAAGCAGCTGCAGTACTCACAGCAATCATTGTTGTTCATGAAAGTGGTCATTTTTTAGCTGCTTATCTTCAGGGCAAACATGTAAGTAAATTTGCAGTTGGGTTACGTTTGGTCCTATTTTAGCAAAATTTAATCCAAATAATGTAGAGTATTCACTTAGAGCAATTCCTCTTGGTGGTTTTGTGGGTTTTCCTGATAATGATCCTGACAGTGAAATACCTGTAGATGATGAAAATTTACTCAAAATTCAGCAGCATCTAGAGATGGGTTACTTAATGGTGATGTGATTCTCTCTGTTAATGGCCTCGAATTGCCGAAAACCGGCCCTAAAACAGTTAATGAAGTTGTTGATGTTATCAAGAATAGTCCTAGTAGAAGAGTGGTTCTTAAAATTCATAGGGGAGAACAGGATTTTGATTTGAAAATAACCCCAGATAAGAGTTCTGATGGAACTGGTAGAATTGGTGTACAATTATCTCCAAATGTTAGTATTGTAAAGGTTAAACCAGATAATATAATTCAAGCTTTGAACTTTACTGGAAAAGAATTTTGGGGTTTGTCTAAAAATGTGTTGGATAGTTTGAAACAAACATTTCTCAACTATGCTCAATCAGCTGATAAAGTTTCAGGTCCGGTTGCCATTATTGCAGTCGGAGCAGAAGTTGCAAGGTCTAATATTGATGGATTATACCAATTTGCAGCTGTTTTGAATATTAATCTTGCAGTGATTTTCATCCAAATTGATAAAATTTCTGGGTATATTTTTTAAATTGATAACAACCTTTCATCCAAATTTAATATCCAAATTGAAGGGAAAGATTTGGGTCAATTTAAAAAATATACCCAGAAATTTTATTTGAAATGGGATGAAGATGATGATGAAGAAGGAAGAAGATGATGAAGATGATGAAGAGGATGGATGAAAAATTAGGGTTCTTGTAAAGGGGAAAGAAATCTAGGGTTTGGACTTTGGAAAGAAATTGAGTCTTTGAAGATTAATGGTGACTTTGAAATTTAATGGAGGATGAAGATGATGGAGAAGAAGGAGGGAGAGGATGAAGATGTGAGGAGGATGAAGGAATAAAATTAAAAAAAGAAAAAAGAAAAAAGAATTCTCAAAAAAAAAGGAAAAATCAGGAAAAAAGAAAGTCAAAGGTCATATAAGCTGGTCAACGGTGTCAACCGGTCACTTGGCCGTGATTGAGGAAAAATCAAAAGTTTGAGGCTGTAATTCATAAAAAAAAAACTTTGCGGCTGTAATTCATAAAACGAGAAAATTATGAGGCTGTAATTCATAAAAAACCCTTATATAAATGATAATTAAGTTTATGCTATTATACTAATTCATGCAATTAATTAATAAAATAAAAATATTATGATTGTACATGAAAAATTAAAAGAATAATAAATAATTCTATTAAATTGTCATGCGTAATCATAGATAGACATTTAAGGAGGTGTAGGGGTTTAAACAATGAATATATTGCAATGAACTCGATATAAATAACTAAACATACCATACATTTTATATTCAGTTTGAAAAAATGATAGGAGTATTATAGTACGATGTTTTTGATAATGAGTACGTACATGTTCATTACTTAATTATGCTTATTCAAGATTCATACATGTATTCGTCAACTACTTTCTCATTTTCTTTTTATTTCGCTACTAATAAGTGTTTAAAATAAAATTTAAAATAAATAATTAAAAAAAATTTAAATGTGGCATTGTAAGGGCACATATACTAGTTTTATTTTTAAAAAAAAGTGAGGACAGGAGTAGAGGACATTTAATAATTTCATTTTTTTTGGCAAAAAAAAAAATTATTGTGGCAACATTTTAGAAACAATTTTTTTTTAACACAAACTCTTGTGAGATACAACCTCTAATTAAGTTGGTCTATTATATATTTTTTAAAATTTTCTTAGTAGCATTAAGAATAATATAAGTAGACATTTAAAATGTTACAAGTAAACATTAAAATTCAATAAATAAGCATTACGAATAATGTAAATAAATATTAAAATTATCTAATTGAGTTGGTCTATTATATATTTTTAAAATATTCTAAGTAGCCATAAAGAATAATATAAGTAAACATTTAAAATATTACAAATAAACATTAAAATTCGATAAATAAGGATTACGAATAATGTAAATATACATTAAAGTTGAGATACGTGTGTTGAGAGACTAGCTGTGGTTTTTATCTCAAAGTCTCTTGTCAAAAGAGTCGCACAAAACTGGTCAAGGATGATTAAATTCAAGATATTTTTCTTCAAATGAAAATTCATACGTGATGCAGTGGTACTAAGCGAAAAACCGCAACTCCTCAAAGTTTTTTGCAACCACAATTCATTCAGGCTTCAATTCAATCCAATCTAGGGTTCTTCTGCTTAACAGGTATCATCTTTGTAATCAATTCAATTCATTGATTATAGTTCGTTTAACATTACGTTTCAATTAAATTTTATCGTTCCGCTATGATGAATAACTTCAACTCCAATTGAGATATGGTGTTTGTGGGCTTTCGTTTCAGGTGTGTGCTCTTGTAGAAATTAGTAAGTTCTTGTTCAAATTAAGTGATTTCTTGTGGAAATTAATTGAGTTGTTGCAGAATTTAAGTCAGTTAGGGTAGAATTTTGCAGGGTTTGAATAAGTTTCAAACAATGAGTGGTGCTCCAAAGAGAGGGGTGCATGAGGAAGGTGTTCATTCATCATCTTCCTCAATGCGCACTGGTTTTGAAGGTTGGGAGGAGGAGAATCCGGGTTTTTCAAGGATTAATTATGGGGGTGCTCAAGACTTGAGGCCCGGATTGATGCCCCGTCCTGAATCCCGAGATGGGGAAAGAAGATCCCCATTGCATTCCATGTATAAATTTCCGTCTGTTATGAGTGATGCTCCACATTCTAGTCATCAAATTCCGGGTCCTGAGATTAGGGCGGAATTGAAGGATCCTAAGGAAGTTAGAGAAAATAAGGTTGTGGAGAGTAATAGAGATGTAAAAGTTGATCCTAGAGAGGTGCATCATCAGATTTCAAAGGGTGAGAAGGAGAGTAGGGCAGAGGAGGGTAAAGAAGTGAAGTATGAGAGAGAGGGTCGTAATGATTCGAAGAATGAAATGAAATCAGAAAAGGATGTCTATGGAGTTGCGGGGAGTCATTCTAATTGGAAAGAGCAACATAGAGGTAAAAAACACTTGGATGCTCCAGTTAGTGGTGCAATGCCGAGTTTCTGGATGAGTACTTCTCATATGCGTCCTAAATATGACACTGCCAGGGATGCTTCTATGTCTTTTCGTACGGAAACAAATGAAGCAGTTGGAGAGAATAGAGTTGATATTAAATGCGACGAGAAATACAAGGACAAGGAGAGGAAGCGTAAAGATGGAAAACACTATGATTGGCCAGAAAGTGAAAAAGATAAGAGTGATTACAAGAGTAATGTGCCAGTCGTTAGTAGCATTAATGATATCAAGGAAGTATTGAGAGAAGAGAGGGAAACTGAGCAGTGGGGGAGGGAGAAAAAAGATTTTCCAAAGGAGAAGGAAAGACCCAAAGAAAGAGAAAAGGATCACGTTGATAGAGAAGGTCGAAATGCTGGGGAGAAAGAGGGTTACAATAATGAGAAAGAGATGATCGAGAAAACATCTGTGCCGGAAAATCTTTCTTTGGAACAGAAGAAACCAAGTGATTCTTGGAGAAACATGGAACGAGAAGCTAAAGAGAGGAGAAAAGAGAGAGATGCTGATATAGAAGGAGAAAGACCCGAAAAGAAAAGTAGGGTCTATGATAAAGAATCCGAGGAAGGTGGTCATGATGTTGATGGGGTAACTGACAGAGACAAAGATGCTTTTAGTTATGGTATGCAGCAGCGAAAGAGGATGCTTCGGCCCAGAGGCTCTTGTCAGGTTGCAAATCGTGATGGGCGTTTTAAGACTCGTGGTCAAGATGGAGAGGGGTAAGTCTTGGTCTTATAATTTTTGATGCATATATCACATGACTCGTGGTCAAAATGTTGTGGCTCAACTGCTCAAGCTTGTTTTAGATTAATGTGATTCATTTGTTATAGATTTACTGAGATACCTATAACATTTTTTTTCACTTACAACTTACGACTTACGACTTATGACTTACGACTTACGAGTGACATGCTAAAATTCACTTCTATTAAATGTATGCTGGATCAGATTTTTGATCGGTTCATATGTTTTTTTGCATCTTGTGAGAATGTCCTTAATTGGGTTGCATTGTTAAAGCCAAATCCCTACAGTTACCCTTAATACTAGTATTAAATTTCAACATTTTCTTTAGTTACAAAACAATTGACCATTTCTTCTTTTATATTTTCATTGTTTGTGTACATGCTGAAGGCTGGCTGTTAAGTACTTTTTTTTCTTTTTGGTGGTCACAAGACGTTCCTGACAATCCTTTTATGCTTTCTGTGCAGGTCTCAAGGTATGCTAATTTCTTGCTGTTAAATTAGCATTTGCCATTTTCTTTACCAAATTGATTTTAACAAGCTTTGCCATGCTGTTTCATGGTATTTTTTTTCCCATTATTTTGTGTTGCTATTCTTCATATGCAAATTCTGAGTTAAATTTGCTACACCTCTGGATGTGGGATCACTCCGGTAAGGTTATTATAGGGTGTTTTGAAGTGAAAATAGTTTCCTTCCTCTGAATCTACCCTTAAACATCTCATATAAGCCGGGGAGTGCATCTGGTCTAATATTTTCATTGTGAGTAAAGTATTTGTTTCAGAAGGGGTTGGCTTTTGTTGGAGATGTCAGATGATTGTGTCTTCTTTCAGAAATTTTGCATTTACTTAATGACCTAATTGTATTGCAAGGGTTGAGAATCTTTTCCTCTTTCCCGAAGTTAAAAGATTGAGAGGTATTGCTCACAGTTAATTACAGCATAAACACGGCTTGACCTTTTATGTTTTTGGCCCTATCTTCATGAACGTTTATTGCTAGGAGGTTAGGGCTTGTACTATGTAATTTCCCCATTCTTGTTAGATTGTCCTACACAAATAACTACACTTTCTTTATAGTTCAAGACAACTACTTTTGGACTGATGGGAAATTATGTATTAGCTGCAAGCCAGCAACATACTCTTTGGGCCGTCTGAATTTCATTGCAACGTTTCCATTCATGTCTTTATCACACTATGTAGCCTAACTTTTTCAACCTCAACCCTAAACTTGTAAAAACTTCATGTTGCAACTTATTTGGGGAGAAGGGAATAGCATTCTGTCTTCATGGCATATGGTACTAAACTTCCATTGCAGGTAAACCTGAGGTTTCTACTGTTTACAAAGTTGGTGAATGCATGCAAGAGTTGACAAAATTGTGGAAGGAATTTGAATTATCTCAGAAAGATAAAAGTAGTGATGATCTATCCAATGGCCCTACTCTTGAAATCAGGATTCCTGCTGAGCATGTAACTGCTACAAACCGTCAAGTAAGTTTGTGCCTGTTGATATCACTTCTGGTTGATAAGAATCCAGTTGCTCTTCAATTTTTTGTTGGCTCTGTGAATGAGTCAAATTTTAGTAGTTAGAACTGTCAAGTAAGTTTGTGATGGATGAGTTTTGTGTCTACTTCAAGTTTATAATAATCCAGCTCCTCTTGAATTTTGCTTGATAGATCAACGAGTCAAATTTTAGTTGCAAAACTAATGGAACTTATGGTTAGTTGTTTTAAAATTTAATCATGCTTCAGGAGTATAATTTCCCCACTGATAATTTCATTACTCAAATTTAGCTGTCAAGGATAGTTTTAAAAATTGACATCCATGTCCAGTGGTTGAACTGTTTGTGACAGGCTGATTATAGTCTGAGTTTCATCAATGAATATCTCCTTTCACACATAGAAAGGTATGACCATTGTTTTTTGTCTTTGAAATTGTTCTGATTAATTCAATATGTAAATTTATGGCTCATTTAATGATAAATCATAGTACGGGTCCTTTCGTAGATCCGTAAAACCTATTTGGTTTGTTTTAAGATAGATTTCACTCATACACAGCATGATATTGGAGAAAAAAGACGGACTAAAAATATCCACAGTAAAGTTCCTCTCAAATGTGGAAGTTGAATCTTTAGTGGTAGCTTGCATAGAAATAGAGTCACTTCATTTGGTATTCAACACAATGCATTCAGAGGTAAAAGCAGCTTGCAGTACTAGCTGGCAAACTATACTGATAGAAGTAACAAGTTCAACAGTTATTTATATAAGTAAACAAAAAAGTAAATGATTACAAAAACTAAGTTAAGGGATGAATATGCAAATGGATATGTGATGCATCTATTAACAGAAAGCACAATGCTAGAAATTATATGCCTCTTAAACAGTCAAATTATTTGTTCAATACTTTAAATGCTCTCTACATAGATATCCTAGACCCCGAGGCAATCAGTTTTCTTATTTGTTTTTAAACTATGGCTTACTCTCAAATATGTAGATTGTTGAGATCCTATTATGTTGGAAACCCTGACCCTGCTTGTTTTGTTTTTTTAAAATATATGTGCTCTTTGGTGTTTTTTGAACAGGTTAGGGGTGGTCAACTCTGGGGAACAGATATATATACTGATGACTCAGATCTTGTCGCTGGTATGTACTTAAATAATCTATGTAAGCTTTTAGATTTGTAAATATGTTGAAGTATTTAACTAGAAATTATTGCTTCCCAGTTCTCATGCATACGGGTTATTGTAAGCCAACACCATCTCCACCTCCAGCAGCTATTCAAGAGTTACGTGTAACAATACGAATTCTACCTTCACAGGAAAGTAAGTTAAAAGGATTTAACAGTGTAATTCTGTATTCAAGTATACTTGTTTCGGAGGATACAATTTTTTTGATGTCGTTTTGGGAGTTTCTCTGTATACTCATATAGGGCAATGTTGATAAAAAAAATTTAGTTTGCATTTGTGTTATGTTTTAACCATGTATGTCTGTGATTCAGACTTTAGTAGAGCTCTGCCTTAGCTCTATAGATTCACGAAAATTTTGATATTCTTAGACTTATTATAAGAATCTGATTACATTATAATGCCCCAACCCCTAAGGCCACTAAGATGCTCCCACGTAAATGGGTTAAGGGTATCTATTGTATGCAACCTTACCCTTGCAATATGAAAATTTATTTTTTGGTTGATTCTTAGTTGCAAATAGCCAAACACCAATTTTTGCTTCACATAATTCAATGCACATGGTTTAATCTCCCATTTACCTTAGCTCATTATGATCCTAAATCAACAATGACAAAGCCTTAATCCCAACAATATCGGGCTCTTGGTTAAATTACTTAAACCAATGGACTGTTGGATATACACATCTTGGTTGCATAATACCTCGTGGGTGATAGTTCTTTATGCAGACTTTAGTGATTATAGAAGTTTCAAAATACCAGCATAAGAATATGTAATAAGTTGCAACTATGGTATCCTTCAACATAGCCATCTTTGGATTTTTTGAATATTGGTTTACCATGTTACAAAAGTTATGTTCCATCTATCACATAAGTTGTAGTTTCCCCGCTCGTCCCTCAACACGATTGATTCATGGTTGCATATTTTAAAGGTGATTGTGCTCGGTGGATCAGCTTTGTAAAAGTTTAGGTTTCCATTTTAACACATAACTTAGAATGTCATATTTTTGCATTTTTTAAAGTACATATAATATTTTAGACAAAGACCTAAAATAGTGTTGGGAAAGATGACCAGTTCAAGGTTTTGTGCAGTAATTTTTATCACTAATGTCAATTATTGTGCTTTTCATGTGCATCAAATTATGTAATCATTCTATCTTTGGAGCGGGATTTAGGACTCTATTATCTTCATCTATGTTACCTAATTTGCCGATCTCCTGCGAATTGTGAAATGGAATGCATTAAGAGCCATATTGTCTAATTTTGGTCAATTGCAAATTCTTGCATTGAATTTTGCAGTGAATTAGGTGACACAAATCATATTGCTTTAACTTCCACAGTCTACTCCCTCTCTTATGGGATAATTATATAGGTTTAACATCTCTATCAAACTCCCCTGTTACATTACGCAACACCTGTTATGTAACCTTTTAGAGATTTGTCGCGACGTTAAATCTCGTTATAAAGTGGTGCATAAATTTTCACACTGAAAAATACCATGTTGACCGTTATGCATAGCGTAAAAACAAGGCCGAATCGCATTGCGTTAGCCGTGCTTCCAAAGTTTTCATAAACAACGAACCGATATTTCCCGTGTTGTAAAGGTGTAAAACAATCACGTTATGGCCTGTATCAAGGGATAATTTATGGTTTCAACCGATATTAGGCGTTATGATAACCTTATGAACCCTTACCACATCATCGTTATGTTACCATGATTTGACTGTTACCGCATTTTTACACTATGCCGTTACGTAACGTGTAACACCCTTTTTTCACCTCTACAACGATATTTCACCGTTACAACAATATTTTTCTCTCGTTAAAATTGACATAAATATTCATTAACTTATATTATTAAGATCACATAATTTATATTTATTTAAAATTTAGTTGTTAAAAAAAATAATTAATGAATAAGTTAATTAATTATCCACTAAAAGTACGCCATATAGTGGAATTATAATAGCTATGGGCATATTACTCCGTTATAGTCCCATGACACTGCAATTGTTTCCGTAAATGCATGTGATCGCGGTTTTTTTTCGATGATCTCTACACCTCATTTTTTGGTTTTGGTCCAAATCTTGCGAACTAAGTAACATGAAACTTCTACTAAAAAAAAAAGTAACATGAACTTAATGGAGTACTTTGCTTAGTTATGTCAGTTTTTTACCAAATCATGCAAATACAGTATTATGGTTCTGTGAACATCAATTCTGGGCATATTATCTTCCCAATTATGCTATACTTCATTAGTTCCATCTATTTAGAAAGGCATCTAAGTTTTACGTGGTTAATTTTGTACTTGAGGTTCATCTTTCAAATTTTATCAAGGGTTTTTTGGTGAATGTTTGGAAATCAAAGTGAGCTTATTCTTAAGCTATTGGATTGTATCAACATTGTTAAGACATTACCTTATCTAACAAAAACTAATTATGTAAAATTTGTTGCCCTACGATCTCCTAGAGTTGGAAGTTATGTTACACATGTAAGGGTGTCTCACATGCACAAGTGCTAGATGATTTTGTATAAAAATATTCGAATGTCATTTCTGTTACAAGTAGAGCGAACCTGCGGTGAGTTATTGCCCACAGATTATTATGTTGGAGGTTCAAGCTTTGTTAAACAATTGGCTGTAAGATTTTGCTTTAATGATGCTGCACTTTTGGAGTTGTAACGGTCTCATCTCTTCTTTGGCACTTACTCCCCTCTTTTTCTGTAATGTGACGGTTTCTTTAAACTTCAACTTAAATATATATTTTTCCTTCTGCTGATACTAATTATTGAAATAAGCAAAACTTTCTCTGGATCTTTATTTAGATAAAGATCTAGAATGAAAATGAAAGATCTACCCACCGAGCCTCATCCATCTTTATCTACTTCCTTTTGAGTTCAAAGATTGGACATCCAGATATTCTGCATTTGTAGATAGTGGGAATATTGGAGATTGGTTATTGGTTCAGGCTGTTCATTTTAGTCTATGCTCTTTCAGGCTAAAGGCTGAAAGTTTACATCAAGATCTGGTTTATACTATTCTGATAGGACAGCTATTTTTTTTTTCCAAATTGTTGTTTGTGTGGAAAGTCACTTTCATGAGCAATCTTCTGTCTTTTTGAACTCTGTCGAAAAGTTGACTCTAGTAAGCCTTTTGACCTCTTCAACGTTTTGACTTGTACGTGTGCTTTATTTTTGTGATCAAAGCACACTGACTTGTATATGTTCTTGCTTTGTTGTCAATTACAGCTTTTGATGATTGAATTTTGGGATTTTTCGTAGGTTACATATCTACTCTGAGAAACAACGTTCGATCCCGTGCGTGGGGAGCTGCTATTGGCTGTAGTTATCGTGTTGAACGTTGCTGCATTATGAAGGTATTATTTCCTGTGATGCCTCTTAGTTACCTCTCCCCTTTTGTAAAGTAGTGTGAATGCTATGATGGGATGGAGGGCGTACAGGTTTGATTTTGGATATTTGGTTGAGTGGAGCTTAGAACGAAAGGCCCTGTTCTCATATTCTTGTTTTTACTGAACTGGATAGACATTTTTGCTTTACTTACTTTTACTGTGTTGATCTTTTTTTATTTAATTTTCTTTTTTTGCTAAACGGTAATTTACTAGAATTTATTGACTCCATCTGTTAGTAGTATCTTTTGGGAAAACATTCAGCCTAAGGATTTTCTTTTTAGGTAATATATATCAAGAAAATGATTTCATTGTGTTTATCCAAGCTATTTATGTGATAAAATAATTTTATTATGATTACTTTACCAATCAGAAGATCCGCATACAAGAATAAGTGTCTATTTAGCAGTTTTATGTGTTGCAAATTGGCGACCCACCAGTTCCTTCCTTGGTCAGAAACAAAACTGGTCTCCAGGACTCTTGGGGCATCACTTGTACGAAAGCGGCTCAAACTTTTTAGGAAAGTTAATGAAACTAAATTGATTGAATATCTGTGAGGTGGAACTAATCGTATTAAGGTTAGATTGATTGTGGATCAGATCCCTTTGTTTGGAATTTATCATTCTTGCTGTAGGTAAGCTGTTGGACTCATAAGAGAAGCTTTATTTGTTTGCTCATTGCTAACGAGTTTGAGGGTTTGCTTATTCCTGTGCATTATTTCAGAAAGGTGGTGGAACAATTGATCTTGAACCGTGCCTCACTTATACATCTGCAATTGAGCCAACTTTGGCTCCTGTAGCTGTGGAGCGCTCAATGACCACCAGAGCTGCAGCCTCGGTAAATTTGGATTGATTTTTTTATCCATGCTTAGTATCGTTAAGAATATACCACTTAATTTTTAGCATTAGAATTAAGAACTGTTTATAGCCTGTCTTTTAATCTCACAAGGACCGACTATGACATTGATGAACTAATGAATGGGCTAGGAAAATGAGATGAGAAAAGTGAGTGGAAAGAAAACTTTCAATCCTCTTCAAATCTCTTTCCTGTGATATTTCTTGTAAGAATCTAATTATGAAACATGTTTTGGTCATTATGTTTTGATCATGATCCACTGTGGAGTTCTTTAAAGCATATCTGATGAGGGAATATTTCATGTAGGATGACAATTTTTCAAGTTAGCTGCTTTCTGTTTCTAAAATCTATAATATGTTAAGCAGAAATTTCTATGACTTCGACTTTGAGATGATGATGATCTGAATATTTTTGTGCTTCTATCATTACTTCATAATTCAACTTTTAACAAAGCAAGTTAATATTTGAACCCTTGGTCTTGTTCAACAATATTGATTTTGATTGTTAAACTTTTTCACTATCATACAGAATGCATTGCGGCAGCAAAGATATGTAAGAGAGGTCACAATACAATATAACCTCTGCAATGAACCCTGGTATGCCATTTTATCTGAGAATACTGGTGTTTAATTTTGATTACCTTTTGAATTGCTCTCATTGTGTGTGCGTGTGTATTACCTTCACATTGTACCTACGTTCTATGAATATCTCCATCTATGTTCATAAGTGTTTATCAGTGCAAATTATCATTTATCATGCATCAGTTCTCTTCATTAGCAAAAACACTGCATTCAATTTTTGTTTACTGGATTAACTATGATACGTCAAGCATCAATATTCCGGCACTTGTGTTGGTTTCTAAATCTATATGTTTAGTTAATGAGACACATTCATTTTGAATGTAGTGAATACTGTGTTTTGATGCTAATTAACTCAATGGCTTAACATGAGGCAGTAGGCACATTTGTTGTCTGCCAGTCTTGAAAACATATGGGTATCCTGATAGTACTGTTTCAGTTGCCTGGCAATGCATGTTCTTTCAATTGAAATTTGTATGTCAAAGAAGAAAAAGTTGATATGGTGATCCTCATGTATCTGGAAGAGATATTAGTTTTTGATGTATCACCTAAGATTACATTTTTCTCAACATGGTACAAGATGTATATATGTGACACAACAATAAAATATCTATACATTATAGGTCCTGTCATATTCTTGGGACATTTTGGTGCACATGTGTTTGCAGATGACTAAGTGAAGCACTAAAGCAGTAGTGAAAGTTTCTGAAAGTTGCAAAAACTAAAAAAAATGACTCAGTGTAAAATGTTTTAGTGGGGACAAGAGCAATATTAACACACTACTGTCAATCTATCATCATCAGCTATGCTTACTGGATTCGGGTACTTGTGTTGGACACAGCTTCATGTCCAAATCTTGGGCTTGGCTATTATGTGAAAAACGCCTTGATTTTGGTCCAAATTAGAGTGTTGAGGTGAGACACAATGTATGTGTGTTGAGGATCCAACTTTTGTACCTGGGTGAACTCAGTAGTTTCAGTGACAGTATAAATGACATTTTTGTGTTCTTTTCTGTTATATTCTTATAGAATATTCATATATATATATATATATATATATATATATATATAGGTGTACTTTCATATTTTCATCGTCCTTAAAGTGGTCCTCCCACTTTTGCAACTTGATCTTATACATCAAACTCTCTTTTGGCTTGGCTACTCGATTACTCGTGTATAAGTACTACCTCATGGTTTTAAAATTTAAAAGTTGACCCGACCCTAGCGTTTCTCTCCTCTACAGTATAAAATTTGGGTGTCAAAATTTCCCCCATATGATCTGATGCCCTTCACTTTTCATTTTCCAGGATCAAATATAGCATTAGTGTTGTAGCTGACAAAGGCTTAAAAAAGCCCTTGTACACATCAGCACGCTTGAAGAAGGGAGAAGTCCTATATTTAGAAACTCATACACGCAGGTAATATGTCGCAAGTTGCAAATACTAGTTTTATTGGTTAGTGGCTCACTGTTGGTTTTTTGGGTTTTATTTTCCACAGCAGCATTGACTATTCTAATTAATTCATAACTTGCATTGTGCCAAGTATCCGTTGCCTGCTTACCTGTTTCCATTTTTTGGTTTCTTTCTCGGGCGTGGAGTCAAAAAATGATCCCTCTCTTCAATTTTATGTGTCGATTCTAAGTAATAATGCTGGTTCAATGTAGGTATGAGCTCTGCTTTACCGGTGAGAAGATTGTTAAATCTGCGTCTGTCTCACAAGCACATGAAGCAGAGTCAGATAAATCCCAGAACCATGTTCATTCTTCAAATGGTGAAAAAAGTGCTGTGGAAGGTGATAACATGGTTGTTGACATGTTCCGGTGGTCAAGATGTAAGAAGCCTCTTCCGCAAAAAGTAATGCGAACAATTGGGATTCCTCTGCCTGCGGAACACGTGGAGGTAACTCTAATCTTTGTTTATGATCATTTATTTATCTACATCATGAACCCTTCTTATTGGCCTCAAGTTTTGGATTCTATCAATTAATGTATTCTCTTGATTCTTGTGTAATTGGGACTAATCTACTAATTACTATTTTATGCATTGCTCGATGCTGTCTGCCAAAAATTTGGAGATACAAGAACTTCCACTTTTTCAAATAAAGTTCCTGTCGATGTTAATCAGTCCACAATTGAAGCTCCTACTATCCAATCTAGTTTATCATTTAAGACTCAAATAAATTTACAGCATCCTTCCCTTATGTTCTTGAGCCCTGCACTAAATCTCTCTCGACTCGCCTTCACTCTCTTCATATTAATGTAATGTAGGTTCCTCTAGCAGTCCTAATACATGTCAAGTCGATTCTCATTGAATGACAGTAATTTTGGATTGAGAGAATATCTATTTTGTGCCACCAGCTTTTTTTCTCTTATTTATGAAAACATGACAACAGTCACATCTTAAGTTCATATTGGGCTTTTGCCTTCTTAGTATACTTACATGCTCTTTCTTTCCTCTTTTATGTTTTTGGATTCAACAGGTATTGGAAGAGAATCTTGATTGGGAGGATGTGCAGTGGTCACAGACTGGTGTTTGGGTTGCCGGAAAAGAGTACCCGCTTGCAAGGGTGCATTTTCTATCTCCAAATTAGCCTCTTCCCTTTGTTGTTCCAGTCGTTCGTAATCTTTGTGGGATTGTAGACCAACATAATAAGGATAGAGATGAGGATGTATAATGCTCCTCTTTTTTTAATGTGAAATCTTTATAGATACAATGTAGCAAATTGATAAACATACAAGAGTAAGTCTTAATATCTCAAGTTTATGTAAACTATATGCGTACTTTCATGTTCATTATAGCTATCATTTGTATTAAAAGTTGGATCAACATGCTTTTTTTACTTCGTCCTGTCCTGATTTCAGATTTTTAGCCTTCCGATAATGAAATTGATTTTCTTGTATTTTATTAAGAATCATTTGTGAATTACAGCCTCAAAGTTTAGTCGTTTTGTGAATTACAGCCTCAAAGTTTGGTCATTTTGTGAATTACAGCCGTAAAGTTTTTTTTTTAATGAATTACAGCCACCAACTTTTGAAATGACCACCATTACGGCCAAATGACCGGTTATGACCGTTGACCAGCAAAGTGACCTTTGACTTTCTTTTTTGCTGATTTTACTTTTTTTTTGAGTTTTTTTTTTCTTTTTCCTTTTTTTAATTTAATTTCTTCCTTCTCTTCGCATCTTCATCCTCTTCCTCCTTCTTCTTCATCCTCTTCATCCCTAATAAACTTCAAACCACTCCATTAATCTTCAAAGATCCGATTTCTATTCAAAGTCTAAACCCTAAATTTCTTTCCACCATTAATCTCTCTTCATCACTTTCCTTTCTACCATTGAAGTTTGCTTAGTACCCAACTCTCAATCAAACCCACACGAACCCTAACAATGAAACACATGAATTCTAACAAAATTCGTCAAACATTGATGAAAAAAACAGCAAAACTTTTCATAAACGGAATGAAAAAGGAGTTAATTTGCGGTTGCCGGTTGCTTACTTGCTTACCCAGATTATGACAATCAAAAATCAGTAAAAAGGAGCCTGAAAATTGATGGGCAAAATCGAAATATAATGATGAGTTAATTGCTTACTTTTTTTGAGTTAATTCTTTCCTCCATTTAATTGCATCCCCCAAACCATTCTCTAAAACCCACTCTCGAAAAAAAAATAAAAAATACCCATCTTAGAATTCAAGAAAATTCTAAAAACCCATAAAAATCTAACCTTTATTTAGAAAATTTTGAACCTAAAAAGCTTCATTCTTTGATTCAAAGTTCACTTTTTTGTTTAAAGATTCAATTTTTTTGCTTTAAATTAAGATTTTACACAAAATGTTTACTACATTACATCAACCAACACAAACCCAATCATTCAATGTTTTCCCAGACTGCATCCCCGAGAAGCAGCGAGTGAGAAGCAGCGAGAAGGGAAGCTCCGATTCCTGAACCGTCATTAGCATGTTCGATGGAGATGTTTTCCCAGACTGCATCCCCGAGAAGCTCATTCAATGTTTCTTAAAATCGGTTTGGACTTTGGGTCAGAAATTTTCATTGTTAGGACAAAATAATCATGCTTAATTTCAATCTTATATTGTGAGTACGAATTTGTTACACCTCAACAAATTGAGAGTTGGGTATTAAGCAAACTTCAATGGTAGAAAGGAAAGTGATGAAGAGAGATTAACGGTGGAAAGATTTGTACTTTGGATTGGGTCTTTGAAGATTAATGGAGTGTTTGAAGTTTATTAGGGTGGAAGAGGATGAAGATGATGGAGAAGAAGGAGAAGAAGGAGGAAGAGGATGAAAACGTGAAGAGGATGAAGGAATTAAATTAAAAATAGAAAACTCAAAAAAAAAAGTAAAATCAGGAAAAAAGAAAGTCAAAGGTCATTTTGCTGGTCAACGGTGAGAACCGGTCATTTGACCGTAATGGTGGTCATTTTCAAAAGTTGGTGGCTGTAATTCATAAAAAAAAACTTTGCAGCTGTAATTCACAAAACGACTAAACTTTAAGGCCGTAATTCACAAATGATTCTTTTATTAATTGTTCTTATTTTCCATTATATTAGTTGGATATAGTTTTTTTTGGAAAGGATATTAGTTGGATATTTTTAACTATTCTTTTGAGTGACCCGACTTTTAGTGCACAATTTGTAAATAAAGAGTTACATCCTTATAATTTGTATTAGTTAGATTATATAACATTGTATGAGACGCGCATTAAAGTGAGACTGTTTATTAAATGGGCCAAAATTAAATAGTTTGTGGCCCAATTTTTTTCAAATTTGCTTCTAGTACGTCTATTATATTTAAGACTTGAAAGATCAAATTGAAGATGTAAAAGGTTAAATCTAAAACTTAAAAGATCAATTTCAAAACTTAAGCCGATTTTGGTTTTAATTCTTAAATTTGATATAATAATTAAAAAAAATTCAATTCCAAGACTTAAACCCGATTCAAGGCTTAAAAGATCACTTTCAACGTTATTTTGGATTTGGCATTTTGAGTTTCAAATTTGGAATGAAAAATTACATGAAAAGAAGAAAATTATTGCATGAGACGGTCTCACTGAAAGATGTCTTATATACGAGTTAATAGTCCATACATATTACATACTAGGGATGGGCATGGGTCTGATCTGGATCTAATCCGATCTGTCTCGGGTCTAACTAGACCCAGATCCAGATTCTATTTTTTTATAGAACCCAAACTCGGATCTAGATTCATAGGGTTTAAAATTTTTGGATCCGGACCTAGATCCTTTGGGTCTAGGGTTTGGATCTGGGTCCAAAATAATTTTTTTTTCCTTAAATTTTTTTAAAAGTATATTAATTTTCGTCCATTGGTATTAAATTTTCTAAACATTTTCAACTAACAAGGATCTTCTAATACTTTATTTTAATTGAGTGACCAAATATATGAAGTTTTCCAACATTAAAGTTCTTAAAACGAAATATTGATCAAGTCTTTTGATTTTTAAAGTGTAGATACAAGTATACAACAACCACAGTTCAAATTACAATTAACGACAAAGTTCCAAATCACATAATATTCCAAAATATAACAAGGTTCCAAATCAAACATTTAATTACACATGATAGCAAATATATAAATTAGAAAAAAAGATGTAAATGCGTCCATGGGTCACATCTGGGTTTCAAACTTATAGACGCAGTCCCAGACTTGAACCCTAAGTTCATGGACTCAAATCCCACTTGGACCCACATAGTCGAAAAATAAGTGGATCAGAATCGTATCAGGTCTAAAACCTTAGGGTCCGAAACCCATGCCTACCCAGCTCAAAATTAAAGAATACTACTTGACGCTTTGTTAAGATTAATGCTTCAAATTGACTAGTATTGAATTTGTCATTATACGTCTTAAAATAAGTAATTTAAGGTGTAATTTTAAGTTATTTAAAAAACTTCTTAGACTGGACTATTCATTTGCTCGCACGGTTGCTCAGGAGATTTTCTAACACTTCATTATATATATATATATATATATATATATATATATATATATATATATATATATATATATATATATATATATATATATATATATATATATATATATATATATATATATATATATATATATATATGCTCTGCGGAGCTCGTGCTGATTCGCGACTCGTGGTGGTTGCAGGTAGCTGCTCTGCGGAGCTCGTGCTGATTCGCGACTCGTGGTGTTTTGTGTCGTGATGTTTGGAGATACGTGATTCGCGATCTCATTGGCGAGGTTTCTTGGAGTCCTGGCTGGGCATAGGTGCTCGGACCAGTTTCTTTTGGAAAACGATGTTGCATAGCCCACCCCTATGCTGTTCTGGGTGGCCTGTTTCTTGGTCTCCCTCTTCCAATGGCTTTTTTCCCGGGGGTTTTTTTATGTCGGCGGGTTTGGGTCGCCAAGTTACAGTGTGGTGTTTCTTTCCTACTTTTAATTAATATATTCCAAATTTTCAAAATATATATATATATATATATATATATATATATATATATATATATATATATATATATATATATATATATATTATTAAATGTCCATCCAAGAAAAGCCTAAACTAACTAGTTTCAAACCTTGGCATCAAAAATATTGTTCCAAAATAAATATAAGCTCATTTCGCTTCAGCTAAATAGTTGAATTATGTTAAGTTTAAACCTTGGTAAACTAACCATCAAATACATTTAGAATTGAAGAGATCACATAGAGCAAACAAAACTTATGGAGAATCGCAACAAGATATGCTGGCACCGCAAAGTTTTGGCTGTCTCGATAAGACTCCGCCTCTCAGCATGAGGATAATGGGAAGAACCTTCTTCTAACAGAAAAGTTGTGACACGCATGACGTACAGCATATCACACAGCGGCTAGTTACTGGTTTTTTGTGTTCGATGAATATAAAGGAGGTGCATTATTCAGGGTTCATAGAGGGTCTAAGTTTTGACGGCATTTGCATAGGTCTTTGTGATTTATTATCAAATCTCTTTTTAAGTAAAGACTCTTTAGGTGTAATAGACATTTTGGTTAATGTATCATTAATATCAAGATCATCATTTAAGGCTTCTGCAATCTCTTCATCCCGGGATGCTGTCATATCCATATCTGGGTAGAAAACATCAACATCCTCATCCTCATCGCTGCTGGCATCCTCCTCCTCATACGTTTTCTGAACCATTGACCAATATACAAAATTCGGGCGAATGAAACTGCAAATTACAAAATACAAAATTCAGTCACTGCGGTATTCCGGGCCAGAATGATGAAAATGTAAAGTTTGCAACCACCTACAACTACAAGATACTACTACAAATTCATTACAATATTTTATATTCCATCTCTTCACTGCAAACAATTCCTAAAAGCCATTTTTATTGTTTAACATCAGTGACAAAAACATGTTGGCTCTTGTGTGAAGCTTCGAGGCATCTAAAAACAGGAAGCGCAAACGCCATGAAAATTGGGGGGTATGCTATTCATCCTTCCTTTTTGAATCCCCGCTGGGCACTCTCAACCTCACAGAGTCACAGGTACAAAATAGGCCGTGCAACTTCACATGTATAACCTAGGTTCATTATTCTCTACAGAAGATTACAAGGTATTACACTGTTACGGCTATTTAAGTGCTCTCCTTTTAGCGTTCGCTTGCCTCGAGCGCAGGTTTTACAACACATGTACACATCAGATTAAACGAAACAATTATAAACATTTAAGAATTAATTATCGTCAGGACAAGTTCTTTGATCTTATCCTCGATGTTACTAGCATACGTACACTAGACGGACATAATTCAATAAGGGGAAGAAAGGGTTGTCAAATTAGAATTAGGAATATATTATAAAGATATCTATAACTCCTACTTTATGAACCCCTCAAAATTCATGACAAATGCTGAGGTTTAATTTTGCATTTAATGACCAACTACTATGTTAATTATAATGAATATAGTAACTAATGCCAAAAATGAACATGCTCACAAATCACAATAGCAAGCACACAAAACACGTGAAACATAAAATATGATGAATTGATTTGATATGATAACATATTAAACAAATTAAATGAAGACCTGTCACTTTTCCGCAATAAACACGGGTCAAATGGGAAGAATATGTCGGTCCTTTCAATACCGCCATAAGCTTTGGAATATTCGGACTCCAGCATATCATGGAAGGTGAAAACTCCACTTTCGTGAAGTAAATGAGTTTCATTTGCTTGTTGCAAAAATTCTTCTACAATTGATGGCAAGCACACCTGCAAGTTTTAGGCATATAACAAAAGTTCAACGTCAAAAGCTTGCCAAATAATGACAAAAAAAAACAAAGAAAAGAAGCGCTTTACCAAGTAATTTACCTTCAATGGATCAAGGTGATTCATCAAGAGTTTTTTCAGGGGCACAGTAATTTGCGATGTCAGATCAGTTTCGATGATAGACTTCAAACGGAAACAAAGAACATACATGATCGCCTGCAATTGAAGTAATTAAACACTGCTGGACCCCACAAATGAATCACAAAAAGTCTAGCCCTAACTTGAAAATAATATTAGAACTACATGTAATGCACTACAAAAGCACAGTGATGAAGATTTTCCATTTTCCAGAAAAGACAATATACATCACTCAAACCTATTTGCTACAGAAACAGACACCAAAGTTTATATCAATTCCAGGTTCCACAGTGTTTTTGGCCACTACATAAGCATCACCACATCAGAATGGCGTTTCACAAAGTTCCTTCAAATCTGAGTGCTCCACATTTCCTTAAAACTAGATTCCAGTCTACTATTTCACAAAAACAAGCAAACAACATTATGTAGTCCCAATGCCCACTTACTAAACTCCACCAATAGGGCATGGGGGAAGAAATATAGTAATGCCGAGATTGTTTCAGCATACTTTAGAGTTATTAATCATTTCAACAATAAAGAATGATGTTCTCGGTGCTTTATCTAAACTATTGCTTTTTGCCCCACTTTGTTTCATACCCAACATACCAAAATAGAATTCAAACAAGCTAGAAATAGCAGGTAAAGTGCAGTATACGACTATAAGCTCCTCGTCCCTTGAATGACCTAAACCTGAACCAAAACAACCCTTACTATGACTCTAAGGTCAGCTCTCTCTTTCACACATTTCTTCATTATGGCCCCATATGTACTTGCTTTTTATAACTTTTCAGATTCACAATTCATTTTATTTTAGTCCAATTGTGTATTATGTGTTGAAAAAAGGAATAACTATGGTTTAATGCTTCATTTTTTATAGCGTGTAGGTTTATACTTTTAAATTATTTTGAGAATATAAACAAAAAATTGTCCCGATACAGTATCAATGATTGGAGGAGAAGTGTAAGTAGCAATGAGATTTATACACAACAAACGAGTAGCTAAGAAAGTAGCAATACTTCCAAACAATGCATCCCCATTTTTTGTAACAAAAACAAAAAGATAATGGAAAATATCACTTAAGATACAAGCTTTTTAAAAGGGGAAAGAGAAACAAAGAGGAACAATAAGGAAATAAAATAGTTGAGTGAGGATGCTACCTGACATCCGGCATAAAATACATCATGAACTTTTGGATCCAATTTCTCTTTTTGAAGATTGCCGTAATCTGAGCACCACTTGACAAGTCTAGAATAATCAAACAATCAGTAAATTGATCAAAATTTTCTCTTTCTAACAATATTGAAAGCGCAACTTGAAAGGAGAAAAACAATAAACAACGTATCTAATACCTTCCAAGAATCTTCACAACGAGAGATGTTTTTAAGAACTTCCCACGAGACATGTAACTACCTAGATAAGCAACAGCACTCTTCCTACAAAAGACAATATGAAAAAGATCATTTCAAGCCACTAAAAGACTTTAAAAGTACAACCACGAATAATAATTATGGGAGGATCATGTAATAAAGGAAAAAGGAATGACTTGTAGCATAAAAAAAGACTTCTTAGAAACAAGACGACAAATTAATCAAAGGCACAAACTATCAACAAAAATAATGCAAGGATCAAGTGAATGATAAATTATAGGATACCACACATTGTATAAAAGGATTGGGTTTCCCCTATTCTACCATGATTCCGATTAAAACTGAAGACTCAAATCTTCGATTGCAAAATTTCTGCTAATAATTTCCAATCATATTAAGCACCCCACTAAAGACCTAAAAAAATGTTGAACCAAGGAAATTGATTTAGTCACTATTTCTATCCTAAGCTCTAATTTCATAAAGAAAACAAATCTTTAGATGAGAATTGGTTCATTATTCAACCACTCAATTGCCACATTTTGTTCTAGTACATTTAATTTTCACTCTAAGTGGCATATATGTAGATATTTTCAAATTTTCTCAATTGACATATCTAAAGTAACAAATAGAAGTATAACTTTAGGAGAGACGTTGATGCATTTTTCCCACATAATCATAAAAATGCAATTTATTTAGATTGTTAAAAAGACACAAGAAAGGAAAAACCCAACAATTTTCCCAAAGCCATGGAAAAGAAACCAAAGCACAAGCATAGACATATACCTCTTATCTGTTAAGAATTAAGATGGTAACCCAACAAGTAAAACCAAATAAAGTGAAAAAAATAGAAATCTTCTTAGATTTTCTGATTCGGCATGACATAACCAAAAAAGATAAACATATACCTCTTATCTGTTAAGAATTAAGATGGTCACATTTGTAATAGTGCACACAACACCCATAGAAAGCCACAAAAACCTGAAGAATTCTTACTAGAAAAAAAATTGTCTTATTTATCACATGGACAATTTTACCTTGTAATTGAGGGGAAGCCCGTGCTAACAAACATATCAGCAAGAATTTCAGCAAATCTTACGCCACAACCTTCAGGATCCAAAGCACAAGCATAGAAAATCACAAACTGCAAGAAAATGGAACAGTGTTTACTTAAGTAATCGAATCATCATACATGCACTTCTAAGGGGTTTCAGAAGTAGAGTGAGCACCATGGCAAACATGATCTCTGATGCATTCATGGAACGTTCGTGGTGTCGTATAAACCAATAATTACGAAATAATAACGCGAATCGGAAACGACTATAATTTTAAATGATATTTATGAACAATGTTAATGGGTATTAATGAAAATTAAACAAAAGGGGAATTTTGAACTTATAATTACATTTATATTGTTGAACTACTATTACTCTGCAATAATGTTCCCACATCTAAATGCACCAGATGAGGTACATTAAGTGTGTTCTTAATTAACATATTAGTTGACTATTTTGTTTATCGATAAAATTACAAGTAACTCCAGACCCTGTCCATAGTTTCTATGAACGGGATATACTAGGTAGGATGATGATGATGATGATAAAATTACAAGTAACTACAATTTTAAATGAAATTTATGATCAATGTTAATGGGTATCAATGAAAATTTAACATGTTATAAGAACTTTTTTTACAATTTAGGGAGACGTTAGAAGAAATTTTTATAACCTCTTCTTGATAAGTAACTTTGTAACAAGGAAAAATTATCTTGAATAATCCAAACTATTCATGATTTTCCTACAATAATCTCACCTATTGATTAACCATGAATAATTTCAACTTTGAGGGGTATTTTCCTAGAGTAAACTTGGGTAACCCGATAACCTGCTATGGTAGGTAATTCGCCAAACAAAATTAAATATTAATTTAAAATTAGAAAATATTGTTGAAATTTTACATAAAAAATTCTAAATAATAAAAAAATCATATATTTTTTATGAACATTTTTTAAACATTTTTTTCGACATTTTATTTTAATTTATCTTTTTAAAAAAATAATAAAATTTGCTATAGCATGTCATCTGGTCAACTTTACTCTAGGAAAATACATCTCAAAGTTGGGATTATTCATGGTTAATCAATAGGTGGGATTATTGTAGGAAAATCGTGAATAGTTTGGATTATTCTAGATAATTTTTCCTTGTAACAATGAAATATCACGCATCACGTTACGTAACAGTCAACAAGTTGACAAGTGAATATTAGTGCATCTTTAAATAACAACTTAAATGCAATTAGTTCTCTAGCAAAATACAGCTATATAATAATCTTAAATGTAAAGTACTCTAGAGGCAAAAGAAAAAACTGAAATCTCTTTCAAATAATCTAATTCTAAAAGTTCCAATTACATTGCACTATAAATTATATACAATGTTAAATCGTTCCGATACTATGTCCAATTCTCAATGTAGCAAAAATAGTCAAATCATTTGTAATTCTTACTTATGTGAAGTTATGGATGAAGTTTGCAATGGAAGATCGATTGAAACAACATTTTGATTATTACAAGTATATAGATAAATCATTTGACTGTCTAATCCTGCCTAACATAGAAGACACTTGACATTACGTTAATGGTATGTTGTTAGCTAAAGCATTCAAGCACGAAACGTAATACTTTTTCGTACCGAACATGTACGAAAATTGGATAGAAAAACTAAATTAATATTTCTCGTTTATGGTTTGCATCAACACGGAAAAACTTATCTTTTATGTATTAATGTTATGGCTATATTATGATGTATTTATGTAATACAAAACTAATAATTTATGGTTGGTGTAATAGTTATATTTCTTTCGTATGATCAATATATTTGGATGCGACTATTAGCTTATTATAGATCAAACCTCATTTCCTAAGTTTCTGAAACACTAAATTATCGTTTCTTGTTGCTCGTTTTGTTTTCCATATCAAATTGGATTTTATCAAGAGCAACATTTAGCTAAGTCTAATTTATGTAAATTCAACTAAATGGCATGCAGAGCCTAAAAAACATTATACTCGAATACGCATACAATACTAAATCAAATTAATTAAGCAATTTCTAACCGTTTATAATCTAATTATCACCTCCAAGTTTGCAAATATTTGATTAGGTAGTTTACTCATAGCATCAAACATAGTGTTATAAAGCCAAAAACTCAGTCCACCATGAAATAAGATCTAAAAGTTGTGTAGTGGAAGAATGAAAAGCAAACTGAATTGCCAATGGAAAAGGTCAGGAAAATATCTTCATGCATTGCTAAAAGTCAAATAAATCACATAGTTAACTAGTGCATTAAATGCAGCATATAGTTTTGTCGTATGCATTATGAAATGGAATGTTGTATTGAAGCAGAATAGCAAGGAAAACATGCAAACCTGTGCGAATTTGGACTTGTAAGCAGACAATACTGTAATCGTAAATGAATGCATGAGTGATTCAAATACCTAATATCATCAACAAAAAGTACGCATTAGAGGAATCAGACACAACATAATATAGACGAAGAGCAGGTGACAAAAAAATCCAAAAAGTACCTCAGCCAAACGGCCTTTCTCTTTGCAAGATTTTATATATTCAAATGTAAGAACCATAAGGCTGTCCAATTTCTCTAACTTGTCAGATACATGATCTTTCCATAAACGTTTATGACCAGAGGATTCTCTAGAAAACTGAAAATAACAATAAGGATCATGTCAATATTACCACTTAAAGATGGGGGTCAGGAGAGGGAGCTTACGCAAGGATACCTCTTTTTCAGCCAAGACATGTACTCCATATTCATAAAGCAATAAAGAACAAGCTATTCCAACTCAAATAAAAAATAAATATTCAACATACCTCACCTCCATCATCATCATCAAGTAATTGTTCATCTTCTAATTCCAATTCAAAAATGCCTTTATGAGGGTTCTCCTCTAAAATATCATCCCATCCAATCGCCAGCTACACCATATAAAAATTAGGTCAACATAATGTCATGAAGGACCGAAAAGGGGTAATATAGAAATTAGGAATAAATAATACTTAGGAGTTTGTTAAGTTGGGGGAATAAGATGTAGACATAATTTGTATAAATAGAGGGGAAGGGAGGGAAATTACGAATTCATTCAAGTAATAGTTTATGTGGAGTTTAATACTCTTTTGAGAGAGAACAAACCTCTCGAATGCTTGTATACTATCTTTCGTAATCGTTCCATGTTTACAATTGTGCTTTGTTACTCATATACATTTACATAAACAATCATTCTTGTCATACAATTTGTTACTTATAAATGTTTCAGTTTACTCTTACTAATTTCATCTAATAGCTAAGACAGTCCATGACACATAAATGTCAAATCAGGTGAAGACATGAACCATTGCAATTGTTAATGCTCATTTGCTGGTAATGGAAAACAAAGGAATAGTTGCTACAAGTTATTTAATACTTACGTCAAAATCAATCAGCAGGTCCACCACAGCACAGATTAGCACTGTATTGCCAATAAGTTCCCCAATTGCACCGCTCTCCAGCATGAACATATTTTCCACAAACATCGATACGACCTACAAAACAAGTCATCCCACATTAACAACAAAACAGATAGCAGGTTAAAAACACATGAAGATACTACACAAATAAGAGCAATAGACAACAAAGGAGTTTTACTAGTGACCTAAACTATATATGAAATGGTAAAGAAAGGGGATTAGGAAAGAATAGGACAATCACTAATCACAGCACGGAAGTTTTGTCTATTATTATGATCTTCACACCAGAGAGGTTCCCAACCACCCCTCTAAACCTCAAAAGGTTAAAGATGCTAATCTTGTCACACTACGCATTAGGCATCCTCCAGGTGTCTTACAACCAAGAAATTCATGGACTAATATCACTGCTTGCTTCTTCCCCTTCATTTGTACAATAACAATCGGCTGAAACAGCTACACATAAAATGTGGAGTAAATAATGGAAAAAGGAACACAGATTTAGAATTAGTCTTTGGCATTAATTTATCGAAAAAAAAGGCTAATATGCCTATCCAGCATCCATAATGAGACTACTGTTTCAACCTAGAACATTTTTCTAAGCCTGATCCTCCCTTCACATACATTCTTAAGAGATTGAAAAATGTGAGGTCACAACACAACTTTCAACATCTATGCTTTATTTCACCATATTTTCGAATTCACTACTCAGTAAAGCTTTCAGCAATGCATAAAAACGTTGCATAAGAATTTGTATCTAAGCACAAAGTTCAACAAGACATTTAATAAAGCTTGCCTTTCAACCATAAAAATAATGTCTTGGAACTTACAGGTCCTGGAATATTTTGTAAAACTTTTGGTGTTCTCTGATGAACAATCTGCCATAAGCTCAGTGGGGCCAGTGGGACCAAGCCTGTAATATGTACCAAAGCAGAATGCACCCTGACCAAGACATTCTCCTTCTTCGTAACGCCATATGGCAACTTCAGCGCTTCAACAAATTTCCTAGGAGGAGTGAAGTTACATACAAGCATATCCAAGCATGGGTGAAGATATTTACCATTTGAAACAGCCTGCAATATGTGAAGTGAGAAAAACGCCACAAAAACTTGTGAAAAAAACATGGTCTGTATAGGAGACAATACCAGGGATATAATGAGCTCAATCAAAGCATCCATGACATCAGAATTATAGCTCCACAAGCTCATATTAAAGATCTGAAACAAGCATCAACAACAAAAATATTAACTTTTAGTTCAATTTATATCATCAACTCACAACTGCATGTAATAAATCAAACAGAACCCAGTCTTACAGTTTCCAGAAGACTCCCATGGTGTTCACTGTCTATGAATGAAACAGCTCCAGATAAAGCCTTCAAGCTTGTCTGCAAAGTAGCAAAAATTAAGCTTATTGAACATAGTAGTGTGGCAAACCTATCGGTTCTGTGTACATA
Source organism: Amaranthus cruentus (assembly GCA_019425755.1). Lineage (NCBI taxonomy): Eukaryota > Viridiplantae > Streptophyta > Magnoliopsida > Caryophyllales > Amaranthaceae > Amaranthus > Amaranthus cruentus. The sequence continues at coordinate 12,640,802 of CM033456.1, forward strand.
TCATTGTCATTCTTCAAAATAAAATTCAGAAATTACCACTAGCAGGGCTACTTCATCAGGCTTCAGATGATCATTGTAATGCAGCAAACCTACGAGTTCGCTGTATATATCACTTTGATCCTGCAACATCCATATCATAATCAGAAAACAAAATAATATACTACAATACTAAAACAGTAATGTTTCATCTTCTCATTAGCATTATCAACGACTTCGAAGTTCGAAGGACAATTTGTGTTACTGTTTTACAAAAACATAAAAAGATTCACTAAAAAAATAAATTTTGAAAAAAAAAATAAATCAACCTGTTCAATGCTAAAATAAGAAACAGTCTCAAGAGAATATTACATTCTGCACTGAATTTACCAATTAGTTTTAAGTTAACATAGACTAAATAACGGCCTTTTCTCCTAAAGTTGGGTTAACATTAAAATCAATACGAGTGAAAAAAAAAAGTACCGCTATTAACACTCCAAATTTAATTACAAAATAACCATAGTTCATCACTAATATGCACTTTCTGAATACTCTGAAAATACTTCGTAACGAGAAGGCCAAAAATTCTAATAATAACAATTAGATTAAAAATTAAATTCATAGACGTTATTATAATTTATAAAGCATATTTCCATGATAAAATCATAACCACAATTCAATTTTTTTCATAAAAAAAGGGGTAAAATGCATTCAAAAATCAAACAGATGATTAAGTAGAAGATAAATTACCGTGTAAACGGACTTGAGAGCTTCACGAACATGAGAAACCAAATCAGAATCAGTAAAATAAAAATCAGCATCATCCATCTTGTTGTTTTCTGATTGTACTCCCATAATTCTCCCTCTCTTTTGAATGTCGACGAATTTTTGAGCTAGAAGATGATCGACTGCGGCTGTGATATTCAGAGAGGGAGGTGTGATGTTTTTGGAAAACCCTATTCGAGAAGAGGGTTAAGAAGAGATAAAAATAAGAAACAAATCTTCCTTTTATCAGGTCACTATTTTTTTTTTCCTTTTCTTACTCATGTGAATGATGTGAATTGTGATGAGTAGTTTTCGGTGAGTGTAATACGGAGTGATAGGGCCAAGCCAACCATCCCATTTGATTATTTTTAGTTAAATCAATTCCATTTGATTTTTTTTAAAAAAAAATTCTATTTTATTTTAATTATATTTTTTGGAAAATTAGATTCCAAAATCTTAGAGGTCCGATTTATTTTTTAGATACTATTTATTTGTCACTTTTAAATTATATTTTATTATTAATCTATAAGTAAAATATAATCATGTGGGATTTCATTTGATTCATTTTAATATAGTGTTTATTAATTTAATATTGACTTTTTATAATTTTATTTTAATTTTCTTTTTTTGGAAAATTAGATTCCAAATGTTACTCCTCCTATTCTCTTTATCTTAGAGGTCCCATTTACTTTTTGGATACTATTTATTTATCACTTTTAAATTATATTTTATTATTAATTTATAAGTTAAATATAGTCATGTGGAATTTCATTTGATTCATTTTAATGTAATATTTATTAATATCAATTTTTTATAATTTTTAATCACACATAATTAGATATTTAATGTAATGATTATTAATATCAACTTTTTATAATTTTTAATTATACATAGTTAGATATATTAAGTATAATATAAGTGCATTGGATAGAATGCATAAAGTAAATGGGACACTTAAGATGAATATGAGGGGGTACAATTTTAATTAATTTATCATTTGGAATTTCGAAATTTATATATATCATTTTAATTTTTAATGTTTTATTTGATTGTTATGGATTGAATTTGTAATTTTGGTCCTTTCTTCCCTAAATATTTATTATAGACAGTAAATTATTTTTCTCCATTTACAAATTTTTATGAGAGACGACCTCTTTGAAAGATCGTCTCTAATTTGATGAGTCTTTCATCATTTTGTGTTTAGTTTGATTAAGCTTTAATTGGTTAGGCCTGAAAAACGACTTTCAAAAAGACAATCTATAAGGAGACTGGTTGTTCTCCATTAATATTTAGGTCCTTGATGATGAACCTATCAAAGAATGTCATCAAATATTGTATTGTGCTATTGTAGGCTGTGAAAATAATTGTGAATGATTTAAGTTTAACTTAAGAAATTTGTGAGAAGAGAAAAATATGTGTAAATAAATGCTAAAATAAACCATATTTGTAAATGACTGTTTCAACTTTCAAGATGTTTACATTAAATTAGTATAGAAACTCGTGCAATGCACGAATTTGTTAGTGCGAAATATAAATAAAAACAATTTCAAATAATAATGTAATTAACTATATTGTATACTATCGTTCTTAAAATTACCAAATTAATGATTTTTTATATTAAAACATAATTACTAATATTTATTTTAATTATTTACCTGATACATAACTTTTTTTCATTCGATTGAACATATTAAATTCTAAGTTAACTAAATAGAATTGTTATAATATATCATACAAATACTTTACCTAATCTCGCTTCAAACTTAAACAAAAATAAGTAGATTCTAAATCTGATAAATTTTTTCATATCTCTTTAAATAATGACACTTGAACTTTTCCAAGACTTTTATAGTATTATATGATATATTTACCTGATACATAACTTTTTTTTCATTCAATTAAACATATTAAATTCTAAGTTAACTAAATAGAATTGCTATAGTATATCATACAAATACTTTACATAATTTAGCTTCAAACTTACACAAAAATAAGTAGATTCTAAATTTGATAAATATTTTCATGTCTCTTTGAATAATGACACTTGGAATTTTCCAATACTTTTATAGTATTGTATGATTGTATGATTTTCATTCAATTGAACATATTAAATTCTAAGTTAACTAAATAGAATTGCTATAGTATATCATACAAATATTTTACCTAATTTAGCTTCAAACTTAAACAAAAATAAATAGATTCTAAATTTGATAAATATTTTCATGTCTCTTTAAATAATGACACTTGGAATTTTCTAAGACTTTTATAGTATTGTATGATATGATATGATTGGAATTTTCCAAGACTTTTATAGTATTGTATGATTGTATGATTGTATGATTTTCATTCAATTGAACATATTAAATTCTAAGTTAACTAAATAGAATTGTTGTAGTATATCATACAAATACTATACCTAATTTAGCTTCAAACTTAAACAAAAATAAGTAGATTCTAAATTTGATAAATATTTTCATGTCTCTTTAAATAATGACACTTGGAATTTTCCATGACTTTTATAGTATTGTATGATTAGAATTTTCCATGACTTTTATAGTATTGTATGATATGATATGATTGGAATTTTCCAAGTATTAGGAAAAATATATTATAAAGTTAAAAAAAAGTCTAAAAACAATACTCCACACAAGAAATAAAAGCAATAACATTGCATTCTTTAATTGTCATTAAATTGAGAATGTAAGTGTTGTTGATGTTCAAAATTAGTATGTAATCCAACTCCTTCTTAAACTTGAAAATTAGTCACATAACTCAATAATTGATACCAGGGCCGTCTTGTTTATTTTTGGGCCCCATGACATTTTAAAAAGGCCCCCTAAAAATTAAAGGCACAGACCAAAAATTGAATATAAGGAGTATATCACACATTTATTAATATCATTTATTACATTTTTAATTTAGGGGTTCATAATTCATAATTCTAGCTCTAGGTTCAAGTTTTCTCTCTCCAACATGAATAAAGGTCGGACAACCAAATACTCTAAGATTAGAATACTCAATCGACGAATTATACCCAACCTCTTGTGGGGACTAGAAGTTCAATGCGGTCTGTGGAGAACGGTTCACCAAGTAGCATGTCGTGGAAACAGATTCAGCCCAAAACCTCTTACTCAACTTAGCTTGTGCGATCATACTCCTAGCCCTTTCCAACAGCGTTCATCCTTTTGGCTACACCATTTTGTTGAGGCGTTCCAACACATGTTCTATGCCTTACTATACCCTTCTTGGTGCAATACTGAAGAAACTTTTTATCCACAAACTCAAGACCATTGTCTGTTCTCAACGTCTTGATTTCTTCTCAATCATGGTCTTTCGATAAACAAAGACATCAAATACATCATCTTTGTGCTTGATGAAATAACACCAAACCTTCCTTGAATAGTCATCGATAAGAGTAAGCAAGTAGTTGCACCCACCAAGTGAAGTCTTCCTAGAAGGCCCCCTAACATCGAAATGTATATAATCAAGGTTCCCTGTGGTGTAGTGGATTGTCGGCTCGAAACTCACTCTCTTATGCTTCCCATACACACAATGTTTACAAAAGCCAAGGTTTTCAAGCATTTTTTTTTTCCAAACAAGCCTTTCTTGCACAACTCGTGCAAACTTTTCTCACCCATATGATCCAACCTCAAGTGTCATAGTTTGGTCTCTTCATTGGACATGATACTATTACTCGTGGAAACATTCACGGAGCCGGAGATAGTAGAACCCTCTAGAGCATACAAACTCCTGTTCATCTTCCCCTTCATCACAACTAGTGACCTTCTTGTGACTTTTATCACTCTACCTTGACAATAAAAATCCTACAACCATTCTTATCTAAAGTACCCAACAAAATCAAATTCTTCTTTTACCTCGGGACATGCCTAACATCGGAAAAATTCTCACCGTACCATCAAACATTTTCATTTGAATACTCCCAACACTGATAACCTTGCAAGTAGCATTGTTTCCCATAGTGACATTCCCTCCATCTACCTTCTCATAGGTAGTAATAAGTTTTTGTTGTGTCATATGGAAAGAACACCTGGAATCAAGAATCCACTCATTCTCACCCTTATATTCATGTGTCACCACCAAAATGCCAGCGTCATTGCTATCACTCGCATAGCTAACCTCGACACTACTAGAACCTTCCTTAGATCTCTCCTCATCATTGAAGCGCTTCCTTTTCCACTTTCAACAATCCTTCTTGATGTGACCCTTAATCTTGCAATAGTTGCAAGTCTTGTTCTTATTAGAACCTCTAGACTTTGACCTACCTTTACCCTTGCTACCACTACCATAAGTAAGAACCTTTATCATTAGATTATGTAGTGATATGTAACGCTTATTGGTTACAAGAGATCACTTTAATAATCTTTTAATCACTTAAAAGATCACTTTAAAATTATGTTGTCATCAATACTCTAACACATATATGTTATAAGTGATTACTTTAATATTGGTAAATGTTTGTTTGGTTAGTGCATGGTACTAATTGGTGGTAATGGAAATGATTTATAATGTAAAGTTTTATCAAAAGTACCATGTCATTCTCATGGTGATGAAACTTTGATCACAAAAATGTTTTCTTTTCATTACCACCTAATATCACCTCTGTTGATGGTAATACATTGGAATAAATTTTATAAAAAAATTAAATTGGACGAGCATAGCCATCAAGGTAGCCAAAAAAAATTTCAACCAAAATTACACTAATTTTCATTCTCATTACTAACCTTAATCATAACCTACTAAATGGGCTGTAGGTGTTTGTTTTAAGATCATAAGTAATCATTTTAAGATTATGTATTAATCAATCTATCACTTTAATATTATAATAAGATTATTAGTGATTTTTCCATTATTTCCAAAAAAAAAATATGAATTTTCCATTAGTTGTAAACTTGTAATTCTAATCATATCATATCATATCATATCATAATAATAATAATAATAATAATAATAATAATAATAATAATAACATATTCTAAAAAGAAAGTAAAATGACACATGTCTTCATTCTAAGACCCATGCCATGTGGAATTATTTGATTGGATATCATTGTCTAAATATGATAATTATTTAAGGAAATTTTTTGATTGAATATTAATATTTGAATGTGTGATATCAATATTTGAAAATTCCACCTGTCTAATGTATTAAATTATTACCACTTGTTTAAGAAGAATATGAAAATTATTTAAACACTTTAACTATATCTGAAAATTTAATTATTATTATAGTGATAACTATACATATCTGAATGATAATATTTGAATGAGATAAAGATCATATGTAATTGAACCATGATTAATATTTTTTAAATTGGAACAATTACCTAGAATAATCTAAACTATTCATGATTTTTCCACAATAATCCCACCTATTGATTAACCATGAATAATCCCAACTTTGAGGGGTATTTTCCTATAGTAAACTTGGGTAACCCGATGACCTACTATAGAAGGTAATTCACCAAAAAAATAAATTAAATATTAATTTAAAATTAGAAAATATTTTTGAAAATTTACATAAAAAATTCTAAATAATAAAAAAAAATCATAAATTTTTTATAAACATTTTTTAACATTTTTTTTGACATTTTATTTTAATTTATCTTTTTTTTTTAAAAAAAAAACTTGTTATAGCAAGTCATCCGGTCACCGGGTTTACTATAGAAAAATGCCCCTCAAAGTTGGGATTATTCATGGTTAATCAATAAGTGGGATTATTGTAGGAAAATCGTGAATAGTTTGGATTATTCTAGGTAAGTTTCCTTTTAAATTTAATTTCTATTAAAAAAATCGTGCATTGCGCGAGTTTTTATACTAATAATTGATAATGATGCATTAATTTGTTTTTCAGCAGTTGATCATGTAATTGATAATGATCCAGTTATTTGTTTTTGAGCAACATGAAAATTGGAATTAGTTACATAATGTGTTTTTTTTCCTATTTAAATTTAAATTTAATTCATTAAATATCTAAATAAAATGCTTGTATGGGTTAGTTTTACTATGAGATCGTCTCATACAAAGCTAGTTGTTTATCTATTGACATATATTAAAATGGCGTGGATCAATTTAAAAGTATTACCTTAACTCAATGAAGTTTGTAACGAAATGGGCTCATAAGCAGCTCTTTTATTTTGATTGAATGTGTTTTTTTTGGTTACTTTGTATGATATATTGTGAGTAGGTGTGATTAATGAGCTAAATATGTGTTGGGCCTAAGTAAATATGAATAGGGCTGGTTAAGGACCTTTAAAGTTTGATTTGGACTTTCTTTGGGCCGAGCTTCAAAAGGCTGGCCCAGCCCGTTTTCATAAATAGAAATTATTATTATTATTATTATAGTGGACCTTGCTATATGCTCGCAGTTCTTCCCTTGTATGAACCTCAAATCACGTTATGTACTTCATAATCTATCGTATATACATGCTACAGCTATACATTGAGGGCTACAAGCATGTAATGGAGAACTGCAAGTGTTTTAAAGCAGGAAAGAAACAATAGAAAAGTTTGAGGTGTTCTCCGATTAGTATCGTTCCTGATATTGTATGGGCCCCGGGTAAACTTAAAAAAAATAGGCCAATTCCGAACTTAAAACGAGTGTTTGGAAAAAAATAACAAATATAAAGCCTAAACATTATGGTTAACATTAAAAATATAGATGTGTCATATCATACATTATAATAAAAAGCTTGGAAAATTTCAAATGTCAATTTTTTATAAAACTTGCCAAAATTCACTTATTGACTAAAGACTAATGACATGAGAATTGATCTTGAACAATATATCTACTATTAAAGTATCTTCTGACTAAAATTTATTTATATTTAATTGAGTTAATTAAAGGATATAATATACTCCTTAATATATTGTTAACAATTTTCAAAATTACAAAGTTAATTCATACATATAACTGTCAAAATTGAGTGTTTCTACGACATAATATTTCTAGATTTTTTAATATCATATGTTTATATGTGTCGATGTTAAAAAAATCGTGCATTGCACGGGGTTCTACACTAGTAATTCTTAACAGATAAAAGAACTATTCATAAATTGCCAATTTTTAAGTGTCTACTTCATTAACTAGCCTTTTTTAATTCTAGGGTTCTTTTTAACTCTGGGTCTTAGGCAAATACCTACCTTGCCTATGGTCAGGAACAGGCCGGTCTCCAAGTATATAAGTAGTGTTCACTGCTTGAGTTTTCACTCAAGGATAGCAACAAATACACTGTTTCGGGCATAGCAGGGAGCCTCAAGGATAGCAACAAAATAACACAAATGTGATCTGAAGTCGAAAAATTAGAGAGCTTGACAAACATATAACTTGATAGAATATTCCTAGTACCAATTTGAATTTAGGATGGAATTTCATCGAATTTGTGTATAATCAACTATTTTCTTGTTAAATTAGGCTGAACTTATTGTGAATGTTAGCATATTAACGAGAAAATACAAGGTGCACACATTTCATAAGTCAAGGAGACCATCCCAAAACCATATGGCAATGGGGAAAAGGACTCCAATAACTTTATAAAGTATGCACACCATTTTCAATTTGTCGATGAGGAATAACTCATCCAAACATTTCTTACACCGGTTTTGTTGTGTACTAGTTCAATAACAAATTTATTATAATATCCGAGTCGATGGTTCCTTCACCAATTAAATGGTAGGTTCGAAAAGAATTACATTCTTACCCTATTTGAACTTGACTAGGGTTTGTATGTGAGGGGGGTGCAGGGATTGAAGGGACGTTGGGATGGTCTATTCCACATCCATTAATTAAAGATGTTGAGCAAACTTTATAAATCACTGTGTTCTTCCTCCAATTACCATATGGTATTGGAGTGGTACCTCCTTTACAAATGAATTATGTGCACCTCATAGATTTCCGATTATTTACTGGCATTCATTTAAATCCAGCTAAAATTTAACAAGTGGAGCTGTGGGGCACAAATTTGTGTCAGCGCAGCGGCCTACATACATGATGCCACCCGATGCGGAGCACATTACAACAAAGAAGTAGAAGCACTGAAACATTATATCTACATGTGAGTGTAAGTCTAGTGGCGAATCCAGAAAAAAAAAATCAAATGATGTTAATGAATTCAATTTAAAAAAAACTTTGCAAAAGGGTTCGAACGCTGGTCAACTGGGTGAAAGATAAGCTATATAACCAACTCTGTCAAGACGAAATGCTGTCAAGTGACAACATAGCTATGGTCTAAATCCGCCTCTAAGTGAAACTCGTATCAAAGCCATGAAAGTGATCAAACTATACGTCTGCTTCAAATTGGATAACGGATTTTTACACAATCTAAATATTGTGATATATTGATTAGGGTAATTTAGAGATGTTTAATTCAAAAGAACTTCCCTAATCAAATTTGATTTTGTAGTGAGGCAAAGTAATTATTTTACTTGCATATTTAAGGGTCGTCGGATCCAACACCCTAACTTAACGGTATCAAATTCGGTTATTATTTGTTAGTATACACTTTAAAATTATAAATAATTATTTCAAGAGTACAATAAAAATGGTCTCCGAAAATAAATACTTTTCCAACATGATAGAAATTTCTGGATATTTAGATCAAGTAAGCAACTAAACAAGATCATTATCGACTTTAATTTGGTGGAAATATCTGGAATAATGCACCAATGTTAGCTTCCGCTATTGCATTACCTATAAGGGGTCGCTTGGATTGAGAGTAAATATTTAAGGTAGTAAAAAAAGTCAAACTAACGTAATAAAGGTAATTAGATATGCAAATGAAGTTATTGAAATAATTGTGATAGAGGTAGAATAGGAGTAGATTAAAAATGATGAATAGAAAAAGAGTTTGATTTCACTCATTTGGAGGTAAAGAATTCCCCTACCTCCCCCTAGGGTAAATTTATACCCCAAAATAAGGGAACTTATTGCTATTTTCTCTATTTTTTCATTACCTTCTAATTCATTCTTCCATTTCTCCAACAATCAAATTCCTTTAATCACCTACCTAACTAACCTTAAATTCCTACTTTGACTTTTATTAACCCTTAAATATTTACCCTTAATCCAAGCGACCCCTAAGTAGCATTCCTATAAACGGCCTTTTGATCTTGCCAGTAGCTATTTGGTCGCTAATTTCTCGTCTCAAATTTATTTAGTCGCTTGTCATGGTCGCGATTGATTTTGCTAAATCATGAACAATAATATTATTTTTTCATTTTCTTAATTAATTTTTTATGACTAAATAATAAGTTAAAATTTTTTAGAGAGTTTGTATTTGAATTTTATATAAAAAAATATTTTAAATAAAAATAGAGATAAACAAACGTATGGTTGAACGACAAAACGACAAAAAATTTAAAAATAAAAAACATTTAGCAAAACCGGATACCCGTTTTAAACCGGGTCGGAACCGGATCGCAATTGTAGTACCCGAAAAAGCGAGTACTCGAATTTCCGGATCCGGGTCGACCCGGTACCCGGTTTTGAACACTCCTAGTGTGATGCAGTTGTATCAAATTTTTGGTACAGCAGTTGTACGATACCAATAAGTCAGATATGTTATGTGGTACAACATTCCATTAATTGTTTGTCACGTTATAAAGTTTTGTCTTTTTGAATATTTAAAGAAACTATCCAGATTTAAAGTTTTATCTCTCTTCTTCTCCCCTAAAAAACCCCAAATTATCTCTAAGTCTAACCTAAACAAATCAAAAAAGACCCAAAATCGTTGCCATCATCATCATTATTAATGTTGGAAAATTCTTTAACACTAAAGAAAATTATATACAGATTTAATTATGCAGTGTAAATACTATTACTTTTCTTAATTTTCACAAGTATATTTAAAAGAAATTATTATTAGGATGTATTAGACGAACACTAACCTAGTAATTTTTAAATTCAATTAGTTTAAATATTACTTCTCCGTTTCTTAATACTTGCTACATTTCTTTTTGCACGTAATTTAATGTCTATTTTAATATTAAATATATTCACAAAACGAAAAATTATGAAAATTACATATTAAAAAACTACATTCCAAGACGAATAAAACAAGATCCCATATGAATATATTATTTCTTATGCAAGAGTCGGAATTATTGAAATAAGATCAAAAATGAATAGTGCTACTATAGAAATGTAGCAAGTATTGGAACGAAGGAAGTATCATTTCTATCAAGATCAAAACATGTGTAAAAGATAAAGACGCAAATCATAATAAATTTCTACCAAAAATTTATCATATAATTCAATAAATTTCACTAGCTAATAACATCATTCTATCAATCAACTATACATGTTTAGTTGGAAAACCAATTTTACATATGTATTCTTACAAATCTTCACAAAACAATTTAATTAATTTTTAGACAAAATTCCCAACAAAACCATTCTAATTGAGATCAAATATCTATATAATTCCTTAACTTTTTCTTCTAAGGGTTTCAAACCTTCTATCACTCTAAAACTGGTAGTCAAACTTTCAAAATCAATGATTTTATGATTATGAGAGTTAACTTGATTTTGCAACATTTTAGCATGGATAACCATCTTCTCTAAATCATTCATCATCCAAGGAGAACTCTTCTTTCGAGTTTCAGCTTCTTGATTTAAGATCATTTGCAATTGATTCAACGAACTAGACCATGTTGTAGGCAACTTAGACTTAATTTTCAAAGGCCCTTGTCTTGATTTGAATGATAAGGCTCTTTGAAGAATATGACAACCCATAGATGCTACTTCTCTTGAACCACTTACAACTTCATGCAATTCAATATCTTGTTCTCCATTTTCAACATGTAATCTCATGATTTCTTTCCTTCCTAGTAATTTGCATAATTTTGGACTACATTTGTCCAATTCCATACATTGTGCCTCTATTTTACCACATTCCTTAAATAGCTCTTGGCTACGTGTTTCAATCCCAATTGAACGTATTGTCGTTTGTAACGAATCTACATACTTATGCACTAAGTCAATTTTTTCTACCAATCCATTGCAAGCATCAAGTAACTCAACATTATCCTCCAGGTAATTATCAATAATTTTCTTATCCAATTCAGACATAGCCGAATCACGAACATTGTTGACTAAGTAATCTTGTGCTACCTTTTGAGTGGAAATAGTAGCATCAAGAACATCAACAAGCCAATCAGCACTAGTAAACTCAAACTCTGAAACTCGAAGTTTATCGAGTCTTGCTGTAATTTCTTCTGAAAATCGACTTTGTTCAGGTAACGGCACCACAGCCAGAGATATCGATCTTCGTGCCAATAGCCTTGAAGAAACACTTCTAAGGAAGGATGTAGGTCTCATTTTGCTCTTTGACATAAGGTTTCTTAGTGAGATTGGAATTCAAGTTTTTTTGTAGTTGGCTTGTTACAAGAAACTAGCATATGTCACTAGGCTTATTTATATAGAGTGCAAACATCATGGTAATAATAATTATATGATGGCCCATTCTGAAGGCAACAAAAGTGGGTCCTAGTTGGTGGCTTGTGCCCTTTGAAAGGGTCAATGTGGACCAATGACAACAAGAGTAGGGGACTTTTAGTGGGGCCTACTTTAACCAAATTTAGCAAAATTATTGAGGCTGGTGATTATTAAGCATTAATGAGTTGTATTGTATAATGTGGCCCATCTAGATTTTGACACGTATAAATTAGCATGACATTTAATTTGGTAGAGCCACGCACGAGCTTTGTTGCCTGCCACCCGTTGCAAAAGAGATCAAGTTTCAAAATTAATTATTTACTATTACTAATTTAAAATAATATATACTCCTAATCTTTTATGTTTTTGAAATTAATATTATTAAATTTGAAAAATTGAATGATCTTGGGAACTAGCACAACATTTTTACATTTATATTGTAGGTCAAAAATTTTGGTCTATTTAATTTGCTGATAAAGTTGGATTACCTATTTTTGTTTAAAATTAGTAATATAGATAAAAGAATTCTTTATTAAACAACAAATGGAACACCAAATATGACATTTGAGAATTTCTATAGTAACAAAGGGAGTATATAACTAAATTTTATTTTAGAATATGTAAGTAATTTTAGGATGATTTATAATGGTTTGACTTTAAAAATAATCATTTTAGTCCTTTAGTTTTTAATTTTATAAATGATACTTCCTCCGTTTTCATTTGTTCTTCTCATTTGGAATATGGAAAGAAATCAAGATAAACTATAATTACACAATAGATACTATGAGAGTTGAGTAATATAATATAAAAAATAAAGATTCAATTGATTAAAGTGTAAGTGTAATAATATCATTAAATTTCATTGGGTGCATGTAAAGTAAATGCATTGAGAAGTAAAATGTAAATTAATTTCTATAGATTAGAGTGTAAGTGTAATAATTTCCTTCTATTTTATTGGTTCCCAAATTAGAAAGATTCTAAACGGGAAAGTGGAAAGAACATATGAAAACGGAGAAAGTATTTTAAAAATTGTTAATAATTACTTAATTAAGGTTATATATGTGATCATTTTGTGATCATAGATATACATTTAGATCAATCTGATAAAAATAATTTTACTATTAAACCACATTTGGAAAATTGTGTTTATATATTACTCCTAGTAGTTTGAATATAAATTCTATATAGTTAAGTAAAGAATAAATTAGTTATTAGATCCAAGTTTATGAGGACATAACAAGGCATTAGCCCTCCACATGGCACGCAAATGACAAGAAGCATGGAGTGGTGTTAGTGGGCTGTTTGCCACATTTATAATTATGCATGCTTCATTCTACTCCCTCTTGTTCGATTAGATGGAAATATAGATAATGTCACAATTTTTATTTTATTTTTTTAAAAAGTAAAACAATAGAATTGGTGAAATGATACAATCAAAAGAAAATATATGAATAAAAATTTAAAAAATATAAAATATCATTCAAAATAAAAATATCGCAAGATAAATTAAAAAAGAATACCAAAATAGAAATATTAGCAAATTCACAATAACGCAGGGTCGAAGCAAAAAATGACAAATTTTATAAAGACCCTTTGCAATTTCAAAAATTATATATGATGTTTTTTTTTTAATTTGTATTATTAAACACCTAACATATTCTAAGTAATTTATTATTAAGGCACCATACCTAATTTTTTCAGGCTCTCTAAATTCGAACTGAACATGTTCAAAACCTCTTATACGATAATAAACAATGATATTTAATTTATAAATTTATGAGAATTATGAGGCATCATGGTTTCTATTTGTAGGAGTATATTCTATAAATGGAGGAGTATTATATTTGATAGCATATGGTCATTGACATGTGGATGAATTCACAACGAACTAGTCATCATGTGTTGATCATAAAATGTTAGAAATTGTAAGGATATAATAATAATAATAATTGATGTAAGAGTAAGATTATACTTTATACCAATAATATCTTTGAAGCTGATTATCGGGCACATTACCAATTGCAAACGTAAGTGAAACCAAGATTTTTTTAGGGACATTGAAACTAGACGTTTTGTATCCGTCCATGTTTAACTTATAGAAAGTCGTGACCGTGATTCATTATTTTGGAATTGAAAATTATACCGAACTTTGGCCTACTATTTATACATATCTGAGCATATTCAACCTGTTCGATCGTATAAGATTCCAAAAAATTAAAGATCTCAATATTAAATTACATAGAAGTATATGTGAAATAGTTAAAGATACAAAGTTGTTGGAAAAGATTGAAATTGCGTAGGGCCTTCAAAAAATCATAACATAGTTATGATATCACTTGATTGAAGCAATGATTAAAGAAAAAACATCATCATAGTCAGGGGCGGAGCAAAGATTTTTGAGGCCCTATTTATTTTTGTGTTTTTCTTAAAGTGGGGAACTTTATTTATAATATTAAAAGATAAAAAATCTTCCGCTTTAAGAAAAATAATTAAAGACAAAATGTATTGTAAAATTAGATTACTTTATAAAAAATTTACAAACAAATCACTTAAAAAGTGTTACTCGGAAGTCTAAATAGCACCATTTTATATTTGAGGCCCCTTATTTTGAGGGACCCTAGGCGGTCGGCTACTTGGGATACTCCAAGAACCGCCCATGATCATAGCTGGTATATCTTAGTTTGTATATAGAAGGAGAGAAGATAGACCATATTGTTATCGAAAAAAAGTTGAGATCAATGAGACCCTTAATTCGATAAAACATGCAAAAAGAAACAAACAACAAGATAAGACAAGACAAGACAAATAATAAGGCTAACATATAACTTAAACTACTAAAGAAATATAAATAACAATCATAAAAATACAACCAATAAACAAGGTAAAGGTAACTATTTATGTCTAGAACACTAATTTAAACTCCTTAATTAGTATTATTCCTAATCAAGTCCTCGTATAGATACAACTCCTTCTCATTCTTAATTTTCTATTCTCATGTTTTCTTAGACTTATTGTTACTTCTCATTTCGTCAATTGTATTGTTTTCCACCTTTCTCTTATATGCATAAGTGATCTTCTTTGCACAAGCTTAAACCATCTCAATATGCTTTCACATATACTCGCAAAGTTTGGTGCAATCCCTAGCCTTCCTTTCAATTTTGATTTCTAATCTTATCCTTTTGTCCACACATCCACGCCTTAATATTCACAACTTCGCTACGTAGCTTTTATCTTATGGTCATAAATTTTTTTTAGATGGACAACATTCTATCCAACATCAAGGTTGGTTCGACTTCAAATTGATGTAATTTACCTTTTGATTCAATTGACACTCCAGTCACATAGTACCCTCGTGGCTCATATCTATTTAAGTCATTCATCTTGAATTCGATGCATTACATCTTTGTGAATCACCATATTATTCTGAGTTACTAATCTTAAATAATATTTGTACAACAACACTTTTGCCAACGGTCGCCTGAGGGATCTCCCACTTTCTGTCCCCTACTACACTTTTATTGTAAGTATTCGGTAGAATGAATGACTTATTCATAACCTGCTTCTAGCTTCTATAGTATCTTCCAATAATCGAGTCTCGAATTCACTTCGTCACAAGTTTTTGCTATGAACACAATATCCTCATTGAATAGCATGCACCTTGGAATATACTTACGGATATATTTGGAAAACTAATTTAATATTATTGCAAAGCGAAAACTCACTTCTATTGGAAAAGACTGTGTTATCCCTATAGATAATTGAATGCTATTCATGACTCCAACGTACACATCTTCATTCACCATAATATACCTCAACGGTATTCCGTTAGCCAAGAGGCTATCCCATGTAATTGTTTGTCTACGCTATCATAAGCTTCTCTAGATCGATACACACCGTATTTAAGTACTTTCTTTCTCTACACTTCTCTATCATCCTCCTCAAGACTTGAATAACTTTGGCGGTGAATCTTTCGGACATAAAACCTAATTTGTTTTTTTGTTTAGTGTTTGTCACCTAAGTCTCCTTTTTATTATTATCTCACAATTTCATCATGTAGTAGAAAAGTTTGATCTCCTAGAATTCTTGTCAAGGAACCAACTCAACCAAAAGCTTAAGTTGATGGTTGAGGCTTTAGAATATATTATATACTCTAACACGCCCCCTCACATGAGAGCCCCTTGGGCTAGAAGTGTGGATGCAACACATGCTCTCCTTATACCTGGTGCTAATTATTCCACTTAAATGAGGGGTGGTTGAGATTCGAACTCGTGACCTCTTGTCACATTGGCTTCTAATACCATGTCAAGGAACCAACTCAACCAAAAGCTTAACTGATGGTTGAGGCTCCAGAATATGTTATATACTCTGACAATTCCCACATAATTGAGCATCACTTATGTTTTTATACAATAGAAAAAAGTTTTTAGATATGGTTTATATGTTATCGCCAATGATTTATGTGGATTTAGAAATGATCATAACATCCTAATTATTAAGGCACAATAATCCCACCTATTGATTAAACATGAATAATCCCAACTTTGAGGGGCATTTTTCTAGAGTATACCCGGTGACCGGATGACTTGCTATAGTAAGTTTAATTTTTTTTAAAAAAGATAAATTAAAATAAAATGTCGAAAAAATGTTAAAAAATATTCATAAAAAATTTATGATTTTTTTATTTAGAATTTTTTATATAAATTTTCAAAATATTTTCTAATTTTATGTTAATCTTTACTTTATTTTTTTGGTGAATTACCTATTATAGCAGGTTATCGGGTTACTAAAGTTTATTCTAGGAAAATACACCTTAAAGTTGGGATTATTCATGGTTAATCAATAGGTGAGATTATTGTAGGAAAATCATAAATAGTTTAGATTATTCTAGGTAATTTTTCCTTAATAAAATTAATACTCCTATTACTTTTCATATGAAATTTGATATATATTTAATAATCATAAGTTGGAGTATAATAACAAAACAATCTAAACTTTTTTATGCTCTTAAGAATCTAATTTTTTTTTTCGATTTTTATATGTTTCTCAGTCCATCAGGTGAAAGCCACTCAACAACGAACAATGAAATAATATATAAATTATAATTTATTATAGTATCATATAAATTGCGCATAGGTAACCAAAATTTATAGAGAGAGGCATTACTCTTGGCATTTCAGAATTTTAGATCACAATGAAAAGAATAATGTTTGGAGTATATTATTTTTATGATATCTTTTTATCATCTAATGTAAGATCAAGTAGAATAAGAATTAAGGATTTTAATTCGATTTTTTGCAAGCCAATAGCCTCTTTTCCTCAACCTACTCTGTAAAAGCAAAAATATCAATACCAAATTAGTAAAATAAATACTCTAGCTGCTTTGCAACTTAGGCAAATCCAAACTTATAACCAGTAGTATGAAGCAAAGTAAATTGAACAATGAGTGGAAACTTTTAATTAAGTTGAGATACGGTTAAAGATATTAAGGGTAAATTTGAATTTCAACAGGTTGATTTTACCGTGATCCGACTAGTTGACAACGATGCTAATCTACTTTGATTTCTCATAAATGTAATTCGAAAAACAAACATTTTGTAATTTTAAAGAGTCGTCTATTAAAAACTGAATCCAATTATATTAAGTTAACCTACCATTTATTTAGTATAGTTAGGTTAATGAACAATGTATATCCTCTTATGTTATCTTAACTACTAAGATCAAATCCATAAAGAGAAAGTTGAGCTTTAGACTTAACCACGTATATAATAAATACAAATAAGAGTTGTCATAAACAATATAATAATGCCATAACCATACAAAGAATCTATTTTTGATATTATAATTTGGAACCTAATCCACTAAGATTTAGATGCGTCTTAAATTCATTTATAATTAGTACTCTAAAGTACCACTAAATGCAATTACCTAGATTTTTACAAGACAAAATAATGGACATAATTGAATTATATGTAAATGACGTACGGATGAATGTACCTCATTATTGCTTGTTGTTAAGTAGACTAACTAATGCATGAACCTAAACATTTTAATTTGTGCTTCATTATTAAGCTTAATTATATGTTCAAATCTTTTATGGGATTTTGGTTCTTCAAATAGGACAAATTATATAATTAGGGTTTGTGAAGTTTCCTTAATTGTTAGAATTTAGAAGATTAAAACTTATGATTTGGTCTCCAAGAGTTAATAGTGATACATTTAACTTTCCCAAGATTAACAAAGATTGTATTATGATACAAGTAAATGATACTAAAACTCTTTCTTCACTCAATGTGATGATCCCAAACTTTCCAAACCTAACTTGTTAGGATGGACACATAAATTGAATTAATATATGGTGTGTTCGACGACGTAGTAGTTTAAGTAGTTATTCGGGTGTTAATTGAGGTTAAAATAACAATGTCATTGTTTGGTGTTAAATTGGGTAGACTTATTATCAAATCCAGCTTATAATATTCGGGAAATATAAAGTACACGCATTTTATAAGCTAAGTAGATTTCATCCCAGTCCCATCTGGTAATATATGGTATTAAGAGGAGGGTTTCACTGTCTTATAAAGTGTGCAAACCATTTCTAGTCCATCGATGAGGAACAAACCATCCGTAATATAGTAGTGTAATAAGTAAGGTTTAGTGATCCCCCTAATTACTTTCGTAAGGTATAATTTGTAGCGTTTTAAAATTAAAAGTAAATGTTAGAGATATTCAATAAATTTCCTTAACAAATTATACAAGTAACCACTATTTTTACCGAATAATACTAAATTATACAAATAATTTTTGGACAACTAAATATCTAACCGTTACAGTTGCACAACTATAGCTACCCACTTTTGTAGCTACTTAGACAGCTAACAACTACCACACAATTATTTTACGCCGAATAAGCCCAAAATCGAGTCTTGTCTTGATTGGAGCATATGTCATTTTCCTAAATAAGGTTATGGGTTTGATTGTCGCTGCTATGTTTAGCCTTTCTTTTTACCCAACCGACCCTGTACTAAAGAATAGTTGGTTAAATTTTAAAATTATGAGATTTTTCACTGCTCTGCAATCATTTTGCTACACAATATTAAGTAATCTTAGTCAAAAAAAAATTTTACTCTTTAGTCTTTAAGGGCTATTTTTGTATGTTTGAGGGTTTGAGTCATAATAAATGTCTTCTCTTGCCTTTTTTTTGTTGGTCTCATACTATGTTTTATGCGGCAAAAGATATATTGGTCAATGTTGAGGCATAAAATGTAGACCCTTTCTTTACAGAATTGTAAACGAATTAAGCCGAATTGAATTGACTTGCTCATCCTTATGGTTTTGACTTTTGAAACTATTTTTAGTTTAGTCTTAGTCATTAGTCAAGGGAGGTATGACTATAATCTATATATTGGCGATTTGCTACGGTATGAAAGCATTACTTCCTCCGTTCCATAATACTTGCTACTGATAGTGACATTTTCCCACATAACATATCATACTCAGTAGCAAGTATTATGGAACGAAGGAAGTACTTGATTGTCAGTTTAGTATTTTTGGTACATGTTTGGTCTAAGGGATGGATTGTCCTCTCTATGAAGAGGTATGGGTACAAATTTGTCCATTATTTTTTCTTATTCAGACCATGTTTTCATTAGATTGATAATATGATGATACTTAGGCTAAGGGATGAGATGATTGGAACCCAAGATCTTATTCGGAAAAACTGTTATATATTCTAATTAACACAAGAGCTAATTCGCACCTTATGATATTTTTACAATTCTGACGCCTTGAATTTTAAATTGTGTTGATAATATTTAAATAAATCTTCAACTTGTAAATAAGATTAAAAGAAAATGATAAGGTTTATTTTCAAATTAGAAATTGATGCAAAATGTGTAGAGCATACAGAATGTAAAATGACTAATTCAAAGCAATTGTCCAATTTTGATTTTTTTTTACACTATTTTATTGATCATTCTTAATTTTTATTTTTTTTAATTTATGTCAAAATATAGTCAAGTGAGATTTTGTTCAATTTGTCCTAATGTAAATTTTATTAAATAAAAATATTTTTAATTTTTAATTATATATAATTAGAGATATTTAAAATTGAATTAGTGTATTAAAAAATAAAGACCAAATGGATCAATTGATTTAAGTAAAATTTAAGATAGACAAAATGAGTAGTACACAAAATAAAATTAAGTTTTAGCACCAATTTCACGTGGGAAAAATTAGAAAATTGCTTCCATCTTTTGTGTTATAAGACATGATAAAATTAAGGAAAAATTATAAGAAACTACTTAATCTATATATCTTTTTTAAAAACTATCTTATCTAAAAGTTTTTGCAAAAAATTACCTAATATAATAATCATGTTTGCAAATGATTACCTTATAACAGATATTGTCAGTTGACTGTTACTTTAAGTCTTTGACCAGCACGCTTAGGGCTGTATATTCGGTTATTCGGTCGAGTTTTGGGTAGGATTTCATCGGTTTCGGATATTCTCGGGTTCGGATTTTCCCAGGTAATTTTGCGCTTTGAATCGGGTCGATTCGGTTACGAGTCCAATCAAGTGTGGATCTATATCGGGTTTAATACCGCACCGGGTCGGTTTCGGTTTCGGGTCATATCCATTTCAGTTTGGATTTCTATCGGGTTAGTTAATACAATTCGGATCCAAATCGGTTATGCTGTAGGTCGAATTGAGTTCGATTAAACTATGGGTCGGGTCATTTTTTGTTTTAGGTTAACGTTAATTCAGCTTATTTTGGTTCAGATTGACTTTGGATCGATTATATCATTTTTGAGTTGTGCATTTAGTTTTTCTCAGAATTCGAGTCGATAAAAATTCAATTCAATTGAGCTTTATGTCGAATGAAATTTATGGTTATTTTATTCAATTAATTTATGTTGAAATTGTTTGGGATTGGAGAATAAAGAGTTGTATTCGGTTAATTAAGTTGTCCGTTACTAGACAAATTTGGTTTTAGCCTAAGAAAAAGTCGATAAGATTTAATTGTGGGCCTGCATTTATTGTTTAGTTTTAACTAAACTAAACTTGATTCAATTCAATCAAACTTATTATTAACTGAATTAAACTTGATACGGTTAAATCTAATTATATCGCTTAATCACATTATCGTGTTAATCTCGAGTGTTGATTATGAGTCATTTTGGGTGGGATTATGTCAAGTACCTATCGGGTTAAAGACGGGTTCGAGTTGTAACAGGCCGAGTGCAAATCGAGTTTGGTTAACCACATTGTCGGGTCAATCTCGGGTGTCGGTTATTCTCGAGTCAGGTATCGGTCGATTATTGGTCTAAAATAATCGAGTACATGTTGGGTTACGGGTCAACATCAGGTCGAGTTTCGACGGTTACATGTCACTGCACCTTAGGTCAACCAACGGCTCGAATGCAGGTCGATTTCGGGCGATATTACAGGTCGGGTTAAGTTTTTACGGCCCTAAGCACGCTTCAGTTACTTGATTACTTAAAACACACCATTTTCTTCAATTAAACACGCACAATTACACTTTCATTCACATTTCACCATTTCTCCTTCTTCAATAAAACCCTCATCTCTCACTTACCCATCTACTCTTGATTTCCCAAATTCATTCACGATTTCTCATTCATGATTTTTCAGTTAATTTTGTATCTCAATTTTGAGTTAATATATTCTGCTGATATTTGATATTACTTATGATAACAAGGATTTTATAAATTAATGGTCACCGCAATATCCTCCTTTCTACTGATATTAGTGGTTCATGCCCATTCCAGAAAACATAAGTGTCAATTACATCCAATCCTCCAACTTTAGCTTTTCTTATAATATAAGATGTTCCCACATCTACACACAATAAAAAAAATAAAAATAATAATGCCCCAATTAATTCAAAAACATATTTAAAAAAAATACAATGTTTTAAAAAAATTAACAATAAATGAAACCCATTCTAAAATTTAACAAAAAATGAAGCACAACTTGTAATTTTAATAAAAATGAAATATATCTTGTAAATGTAACAAAAAATATAACCCATCAAAAAAGAAATCACAAATATAAAACTGAAATGAGCATAGCAAATGAGGAAAAAATAGAGAGAATTACATCAGGGTACTTATGGGATAATGAATGGAGCCAGAAACGAGGATTTTACGTTGGCCATTAATTAATAAAACCCTTGTTATTATAAGTAATATCAGCAGAATGTATGAACTGAAAATTGAGATATAAAATAGAGCTGATAAACAAGAGTATTTTTCACTTACCCATTTACTCTCCTTTCTCAACAGCAAATTCGAAGCCCCAATAATTTGGGTGTGAAGAATACATTACTGAAAAATGTGAATGAAAAGTGTAATTGTCCGTGGCTTAATCGAAGAAAATTGTGGGTTTTAAGTAATCATGTGACTGAAGCATGCTCGTCAAAGACTTAAAGTAACAGTTAACTGGTGATATCTCTTATAAGATAGTCATTTGCAAATATGAGTATTATATTATGTAGCTTTTTACAAAAATTTTTAGATAAGGTAGTTATTTGAAATAAGGTGTATAAATTAGATAGTTTATTATAATTTTTCCTAAAATTAAAATAGTAAAAATTGAAATATGATGGCTCATTTTTAAGTTAACCTAGAATTCTCGATTTGATATCTCAGTTTTAAGTAAAACTTAGGATTTAGGAACAACCGAAAAACAGTATAGCTAATAAATTCACACTCGTGTCATGGCGACAAAATAGGATAGAGCCTATAAGAAGGAACAAATATCAGTTTCAAGATCCGAGAGCACAAGACAATATACGTAACAAAAGATACAAATAAGAAAATGTAACGAGAAAGCAATTGATGTCAAGATCTTAATTGCAAATTTGCAATAATGTCATTTCAAACTTACACAGAGGAAGAAGTGGTAAGACAAATACTAATAAGTGAGAATTGTTGTACCAATTTTTCAATATAAACCCAAGACAAGATTAAGTACAATTGCCCCTCTCAAATCTCTTTACATAAATGACATTTTGTCTTATCAGATGAAAAAGTACAAAGAACTAAGAAACTCTATAATTGAGATTTGAGGAGCAATGTCATTATATACAAGAATGATCAAACAAAATTCGGAATGATGGCGAAGATGATAAAATCATAAAAGTGAAAGGCATTACTCTGCTCGATCGTCCATGAATCACTCTAAAGTTTTGAGAAGCCTAAACAAACCAGCAGCTTCTCTTATTCGTGAGAACTCGATGCAGAAGGCCTGAACTTCGATAAAAAGATCTTGAACTGCAAATAATAAAAAATCAAACGGGAAAGTATCAATATTTGCACCCCTATTTCTATAAATTGAGATATTCTATCTAACATTCCACTTCTAAATACAAGGACTTTAACTGTATATCCTAAAGATCCAGGATGTTTTTCCACCTTCTTCACCTCCCTCCTCCCACGAAATACTTGATACTTGCCAGCCAAGTAGAGGTGATCAATTTAAATGTTAATTCTTCTCCTCTCTTCATCCAACACATTCTTTTGCCTTTTTTCTATCCAAGTTTTTCTTTATTTAACAAGACAAGATAGACACTTTTATTTCCATCCAAATCAAATGTGAAGGTTATAACAGAAATACAGGATGGAATCAAAGAAATTCTAACAGGAATACAGGATGGAATCGAAAGTTTGTACACAATTAATTTCCAGCATAGTATATAATGCAATTTCATCAAATGTACAATCGTATGGAATAACAAGGATTCACAAAGCAGCCTTCTCCCACTACCGACCAACAAACAAAGATTAAGACAATAGTCCGAACAGAAAAGAAAAGTCTTTAAGAACTTCCAAGATCAAAAAGCAAAAGGGAATGGATCCTGGCGAGGGGTAAATGCATTGAGCACATAAAATTCACTCATTATAACGGAAAAAACGTATCAAAGTAGCAATTACTACCATTAAGGTTAACTATCAACTATCAAGATTCAGTTTCCCCGTGTAATGACATAATTTATTGATTTTCAATTATATACACTGATTTGTGTATCAAGGCCCCTACTAAAATAAACTCCCAAATTTTAGGCCAAAGCTTGTAAGCATCACACATCTATCAGATCCTATTCTATGAAAGAGTTATACGAGGTAAAGACAAATGAGTAAAATATGTACACTAGCAACATATACAAATGTAGTAATAAAATTATTTAGCGTGAGAACAAACTGATCAACAAACATTTTCAGAATGTACAAAGCTACAGTGAGAAAATTGAACAAACCATTGATGATCTTATTACGAATTAAGCTCTGTAAGAAGACACATACAAGTCTGACAAGCCTGTTCTGCATATATTTGTCCTGCACATCACATAACAAACTTCAGATGTTCAATTAATAAATTAACAAAAACTATAATAAGAACATTGCAGTCACCTCTTTCCCTTCCATCCATAATAGGAAAACACGAGCTACTTAATTGTACAAAAAAAGTCATGTTATAGTGAAAAGGCACATAATATCCTTGTATGGAACATTGATACAAGTTCTCTCCATAAGTCAATTGTATTGACATATTGGCGAGGAGATTAAGAGATAAAATTACATTGCAATTACAAACTGAGTGGATGGAGAAAGAAGGGTGAGTAGGTGAGAAAGAGTGTCGGAATGGAGAAAAGTAAAAAATAAAAAATTATGTTATGAGAGAAGAGTAAAATGTGATGTTATTTAAAATGCTTTAAACTCAGAAAATAAATATTGTGAAAATTTTTTCAACAGCCAAAAAAGAAAATGTGAAGAAAAATAAGGGACAGTAATAAACACTAAAGCCCCAATCATTAATTTTGGATACACATTAGACCTTCTAAAATAGTACAATATTAAATGAGAACATTTCCATGCAGGCTTAGAAAGAAAATTTCAGACCATAGAAGTCTTCTCAAGTTAAACAACTACCTACAACTGGCCCACAAATGCATTATAAATCCAACAAGACCTATATGCCTAACTATGTGCAAATGGTCATAGACTGCTACCCCTGCAGGACAACACCCATGACCAAATAGCCCCCATGATCGAGCAGATCCTCAACATGCTATCCCAGAAAACCAATCAGGATTCAGGACACCATGGTCCCAATACGTAAGGCAAGCACCAGGAGAATCAACGCAAACCCCAAATACCAAAAACCAGACAGGTATCAAGCCACTTGTACATTTTATCACTAATTCAAGGTTCGGAAAGGACAAGAGCAAAGTTGTTAAAATTGGGATTCTACTTAGAAGCGTTTGTAGAGGTAGAATCGAATTGGTAGAATCGAAACGTATAATCGTACAATTCTACAAATAAACTTTAATATATTAAAATATATAGTATCTTATCATTATTATTATTATCCATTTTGAAAGTCTAAATTTATGAATTAAAATTTCTTTGACTTTTTTTTGTAAAAATGTAAAGAAAACTTTTTAATAATTAGTTAAAATCTTCAAACCGATTAAGAAATTTATTTTTGAAAAGTTTTCTTGATGATACATTTGAAATTTATTTATATAAGTGAAAGAGATTAGTGAAAGATGGTACATAAGAAAAAATTAATAATAATTAATTCTAAATTAGTAGAATCGGATCGTTAAATCGTAGGATCGTAGAATGGTGTTATGATTCTACATCGAAAAATTTTATTCCAACTAGAAACGTAAGATTCTACAACATTAAGATTTTACCTGCGATTAAAATCGCTCACTTGTTTTTATATCGTAAAATCATAGAATCGTAAATCTAAATCGCAATTTTAACAACAATGGACAAGAGTGTTCGACAAGACATGTATCAGAACATCAGTAGAAAATACATAACCTTAATATGCATAAACAAGGTCCACCTGATACAACATTCCATTAAACCAATGTCATATAATGGGTCCCATAAATGCAAGATTTTGGGTGGGTGGGTGTGTGTGTGTGGTGGGGGGGTGTTCAGATTTACAAGATCCACCTAATCCAACCAAAAAAATAATACGCTGAAAATTACATGTGAAATGAGAGCACACTCGGAAGCTAAAGTTGCATGTCCACAACTAAAAAACATAAGATAGATATACCCTTTATTATAATAAGGCTTATTGTCATCGCTTTTTAGGATTGCATAGAGACACCCTAGTGTTTATAGCCTCACTCACCATTTTCACGGGACAACTAAACGTACCAAGTACTGAATATGAATATAATCTTGATGAAGATCATAATACATCAATCATGAACTTCCTAAGTTGCTGCAATAGAGGTCAGCTCCCCGAGATTTCACCAATGAGTATGGAGTCCACTGTTTTTGATTTGCATAAACTAAGTTGTTTTAATCTTGTACAGAGTAGATTTCAATTATTTGTTTTCTTTAGAGTCATGTTGTTTCACTTTCCTTAATAATGTCAATTTGCATTTTAGTTAAGGCTCTTTCGCCAATTTCTATGTTCTTTAGAGCTTTCTTTTTTCAGAAGTCTTTTGATTCTTAGGAATTAATGAGAGTATTGTTTTGAATCTATAATATAATTCAGGGCTCACTATCCAGCTCACCCCAAGAAGCATGAAATGGGCTATGCTTATAAATCCACATGAAAATCAAACGAAAGAAAGCCATTTTAGTTGAACTCCAAGTCAGTGAATGAAGCTAAAGAGAATCCTACGTAACGAATCCCAAAGAATCATCTACGGTTCATAAGTTTCGGTCTTTCTCAAGCTAAATCTGAAAATTCCAATTTCTAGTCCAATTTGGTGCAAGTTTTGAAGTTTATATTCAAAACATCTAAGACCAATTCCTATCTCATGAAAGTAAGAGCATGAGAAAAAGTCAAATGTTGGATGGCCAAATCATCTATTAGACCAATCAAAACAAGTCAATTGGAGTTCACATCCAAGGAGTTTAACAAACCTATTTTTAAGGAATCAAACACCTATTCTCAAATTCAACATAATATTAACAAGGCTATCTTTAAAGAGAATTCGAAGCATTTTAAACTGTTCAAAGAGGAGGAATATGTGGCGCCACTTTTACTTTCAAATTGCATGTTTAGATTTTAGATTAAATTTTAGACGCAAAATTTAATTTCATATCTTTGTTTCGTAATTTTTAAATTCAAACTTAGATCAATTTGTATGATATATAATCCATTTGGCACTTGGCAGCATGGGATAAACATATTATTGACAAACCTCTGAGACTTTTATTTGTCATGCCTTTTATCTTCCAAATACTCTTTTAGGAAAGAGAGTAAACATACATTGCCCATTCTTTCCAAATCCTAATTGAATATGTTCTCAGAAATTTGATACCGTGATCATTGTCTCCATAGGAGTTTTAGTCTGAATCTACTGCTCACTAAGTTTGTCCATCCTTTTCATTATACCTTTGCTCTTTCTCTCCTTAAAAACAAAACCTTAAACACAAAATCGATCTCCATCCTACATCGTTCCTCTTCACGATTCACAACTACAAAACATAAACCCCTTTATCCCTTTGTCTATGCTCATCTCTTCAAGATCATCTTCCTTTAACCGTTACATCCATAAGTCAATCCAAAACCCACATAAAAGTCCATCTCTTACTTTCCCTTCTTGGCCTCACGCCAAATCAAACTCATTTAATCTCGATGCAAAAGTGCGGTAACGATCGTGATCGAAATAACGGGATTGTGATGCGGTAATGGGAGTGATGCAGTTATCCCAACTCCTTCGACTAAAAGAGTGAGATATCCCTTGATACGGCCAAAATGCAATTTTTTACAACTTTAGAACGCCGAAAATATCTGTTCATTTTTGTTTGAAAACCTTCACAGCACGAGAGATGTGATTCAATGCGGCCTTATGCATGCATTATACATTTAACCTCCCACCATACGTCCATCATCCATAATCTTCAAAGGTTGAATCTTGAACCATTCTTATGCCTGACACAATCCAGAACCTTAACCTTAGATAATTGGGTCATCAATCAATTTCTATCTAATGACTGAACCTTTATTATTTTCTCTTCGTTAATTCATCCCAATACACTCCTTCATCCATCCGCCATCACAAATCCACGATAAGCTTTTGCCTTTCCCCTCAAAACACCCTTTTTGTATAATCTGGGCATCTGCGCCAGCTTGCGCCTACCAACTATTTCCAGGGACCCTGAAGTTAACAACCACAAAAACCTCTAGTGGCCCTAAAGGGACTCGAACATGAGACCTCTAGATATAATCCAAGAGCTCAACCAATGAAGCTACCCCTTAGGGTTCCCAAAACCCCTAATTTTAGAAACCTCCAACCTCTATTTCTTTAAAATCAGAATTAATTGTTTTAAAAAATCAGTCCAGCATTTGAATTTCGAGTATTTGAACATAACTTAAAATGTTCATTGAAAAAATAAAACAAACATGAGGATGAAGGTGAAGGATTGAACCTTAATGTTTTCACAAGAGGATATGCAGTTTGTAATGTACATATGCACGAATTTTGTGGGAAGGTTCACAGCTGTTGTAAGTCTGTTGACAACTTCCATGGAATGGAGACTCATATCCATATTGACGAGAACAGTGAAATAGCTGCGTTGCACCAATAAGGAAAAGAAATATAAGAGGTCAAAAGAGAGAATTTTGGAGAGAAAAAATTTGGTTCTGAACCAGATGTGTATGAAGAAAGCAGTTATAAAAAGACTATAATAGGTTTAGAAAACGAACTCTGAAATTTCAGGTGAATTCATCAACTTGATAAGAACTTCAACTGCAATGAGAGGATTGTTTTCCACCAACTCCTGAAAAGCAAAATACAGGCTCCCATTTAATATTAAGATAACCAAAATTGCACAGAAAACACTAAAAGCAT
Organism: Amaranthus cruentus; assembly: GCA_019425755.1. NCBI lineage: Eukaryota > Viridiplantae > Streptophyta > Magnoliopsida > Caryophyllales > Amaranthaceae > Amaranthus > Amaranthus cruentus. The sequence goes on from CM033456.1 coordinate 12,669,847, forward strand.
ATCATTAATATATACCGGAAGCTTTCTTGGAGTCAATCCACAGTGATACACCAGCTTAGGATCATTTGCTAACTCCACTAGAACTTGCTAATGGAATGAAAGAGACAAAATGAGTCAAGGATCACAGAAAAGATACCGTCTCCTAAGACTAGTCAAACAAACCCAAAGAGACAATCACACAAAAAAATATGAACTTTAGGCTTCACAGGCATTAAATACATGCCTCAAAGTGCTTCATTAATTACATCTCGTAGGAACCATCAATCAGAAAAAACTAAGAAAAAAAACACAGTAAAAAAGTAACAATATCAGAACAGTTTCCATATAGTATGTACCGATAAACTAATTTTTTTCAGCAAACGCAACCTAATCTTTGTGGCTTACTGTATCGCCTTCAATTGTAGAGCAAATGACAACCAAAAGGCGGGTCATTGGGAACAATACAGAAGAATTAAGTAGTTCAACCAATAATTTGAGTCTTATTTCTTTAGTACCTAAATGAATTTTAATTCAGTACAATGTTAAATCTATACATCAAATTACATTTCAAAATGACCATAGAACAATATGATAAATTTACTGGTTAAGAAAACAAAAAGTAATCCCAAACTTGAACTGTACAACATTTATCACCATCATAATTCAGTTATAGTCAAGCACCTCTTGTTGCGCAGGAGCAAGTGGTCCTTTCAAAGCCTTTGATATTAAATCTCTCACTGCCGCTCCTCTACTTGTATCCGCGCACATGCCGTAATCCCATAAAAGCTCATGATTATTGTCAGGGTTGAGCCAAACCAGCTGTAAAAAACTTAAAGAGCTTAAGTCAATAACAAAAGAAACAGTACTCTCACTGAGTCAATAAACTGATATAGGGTCTAACCTCTCCATCTTGAAGAGGAAACCGTGGTGGAAGAGGCCTAATCCACTTAGGTTCTAGCCCCTCTAGAGACAGATTTTCTAATAACCCAGTTAGAGTCTCATCTCTGTTACCAGATCCTATTTTGGGCATTGCTCCAGGTTGGGAGTCAAATCTGGAAAAATCCCAAACCATGATGAGAAAACATTTTCCCTAACAAACTGAATATCCAGTTCAAAATGTTAGCACAACTAGATAAAGCAAAAAGCTATACTCTTCTGAAGATGTATCACATTGAGGTGAGACATCTGGATCCGGAATCACATTGATAACAGAAGCGTTCTTAAACAAGCAGTTATATGGCTCTGGATGAGCTTTACTGCAAAATTGCTCTTGCAACTGTTCACGACTTGGGAAGGTCTGATGGAGCAAATAAACATTTTTATCAACAAAAGGAGCCATAAGTAAGACCTATAAGAAAGTACAACTAAACAAACTTACAATCGATGAAGGATCAAATCCTTTGATATAATCCGACGCAGATTGTTTAAAAACCTGCAAAAATGAAATCAATTTGACAATCCATCTCTACTAAGGAATTATCAAGATTCCGAGCACTAGAAAATTTTCACCATTATACCACCACTCATACATTGATACCTAAGCAGCACGGAAAAGAAACTTAAGAAATAAAACAAGAGAATATATTAATGGACACATAACCTCCTTGTTACTTCCGTTGCCAGTTGAACCTAAGAGCTGGATAATCAGTGCTCTCTCGTAATCCGAACCATCATCATTAGATGCAGCCTGAGAAATTCAAAATTTAAAGATGATAACATTGCAGCAGCGGAAGATCAAAGTCAACTCTAGAAACTCATAGCAAATTCATGCTACACAGATAATATTATGGAGTAAAGCTGCTCTTACTTAATAGTCATTCAGATCAAGTAGAGTCTGGAAAAAGAGTCAACTGGTGATATCCCACTAAAAGGTAACACAATTGTATGTAGATCCTTACGCTACATATCAATTACACTCAATGACAGTGTGTTCAACCCTTGAGCTAATTGAGCCACGTAGATTTTTATGCCATACAACAATGCAATAAAATCTCAATCTTAACCCTCAAGTCAAGCAATATATCTACCTGGAAAGGGAGAATGTTGTACAGTGGTTTCAGAAGCTGCTGAAATACTGATACACAAGGAACCAGATGCAGAATACGGTAAACAGAAAAGAATGTAAGAGAAGAAGAAAAAAAAAGAAAAGAGATTTAGAGAGAATAGAATGCCACAATCCTGGACCTAAAACAACGCAAACAGCAGACAGGACAGTAGGTCACAGGCTGGTTCCTTATCAAGCAGCCTCTTTGCTTTCAGTTATATTAGCAAAGATAAGAAAAACAAGGTACTGACGCATGCCAATTCAAACCCAACCAATAAAGCATACACGACCATATTGTAAAGCTAAACAGGAACAGACAAACCAGTAAACAAATGGATAATGTCTCTCACAAAAGATTTAAGAATCATTAATGGAGGCTTCAATAACAAAATGATGTTTCTTTAAGATTAACAATTATACAGTGGGGAAAACTGTATGTGCATATGATATCACTTCAAAACTAAAATATTCCGTCGATTCATGTGCTATGCACCTCAGATGTACAATTTTAGGTATTAAAGTCAAAAGAATCGGTTCCAATCAACTTCTCTTCGGCCCAGTCCACAGAAAGTAAGGTGCATAATTGCATATTGAAAAAATTAAGCAACTTAGTAAAAGCAAGAGCTATATCACTTCATCATCTCTCATTCTAAGGTTTTTGCTGCCCCATCACACCTTGATAGAAAAGTCTTTCTACTAGGTATAAGGAGCAAAAAGATCATTCTAAGCCACATTCAACAGCCATAACAATGTACAAAAAAAAAGAAAAGAAAAACAGAGATTAACTCTATCCAACAGACTACCAATATTAGTAACTGATAGAATCAATCGATTAAAGGACGCAAGAGTGCACGATCAGGATAAGTTAAATGCCACATCCATTTAAGACTTTCAAATGCAGGTAATATACAAAAGTAACTAGATTTAGAATTAGCTTAAAAGGGAAATGGGGAATAAGAGAATAAAATATACTTACAGTGATCAAAAGAGAAACAAACGGATTATCTGAAACTTGTTGAGAAGAATATGCCTGATAAATTATACAAAATGCGCATAGACGTTGATTTGGAAGAAGAACGAGGTTATCCTACAATAAAAAAAAATCCACCAAGATTCTCATGAGCAAAATAATATATGAAAGGCAGACCCAAGACAAACAATCCCAGTACATTCAAAAGTCCTTATGATAATGGATGACTACACAAGTAGCAGACACACAATCATCCATTACTCACAAATAAACACCATGTAATGCACTATATTGGTAAAAGTTCCATTGACCGCTAAAAGTCATCAATAAAAACATTACTTGAACCTCCCTTTTTATGACAGAGATTTGCATTCCACCGATCAAAGCTAACGAGTATAAGCAGTAATGACAAAGCAAAAATTCGTATTACCCTCTTGTTCTCAAATCCAGCAAAAATAAAAACAGATGTTCACCATTGGCATGATGTCTAGTCGTCTACTGACACGCTTCAGGTTCCAAATGAGCATATCAGAAACCATTTTTATTTGTTGCACAATCAAAATCGAGAACATTCTCACATAAAGCAATCCAACCATAAATAACCTGAACCAAGGTTGGATACTGACACCATTGTATCCCTTGAAGAAGAAACTGGAGTAGTTGTTTTAAAGGGTCAAGACCTTAACCCTAAGTATGGTACTGAATTGGGTTGGAAAGACACCCCTTCAGTAGGTGACTATGGCTTAGAGGTTCTTGTGCCTCCTAGAAACAACCTAAACAAGCCATCTTCCACATTAGCTACTAATAACAGCACCGGCATGGCTAAGGCTGCTACTGAATTAGAAGAATCAGAGACCCTCATTGAGGAGGGTGACTCAGAGTCTAATGAGGCCACAATGAACCAGAGACCCCACTGAGTGTTTCCTGGAACACTCAAGCATAAGTTCAAGAGGAAGGCCACAAAGACAAGTGCAAGAGTCATTTTGCTTATTAGAATATCAATTCTTTTAAACAATTTGCAAAGTTAGTTAGAGTTAATTATTTGGTTTAGTTGTTTCTTTTTTAGCCGTTGCAAGGGTTATTTCTCCTCAAGCAACTATAAATAGTCCCTCCTATGTAAAATGTTGATTTTCAGTTTTGACATAAGATAATTTCAAGAACGTTTCTTCTAAGGGGACTGACAGTGAGTTGTGTCTATCCAAATCACCTATACATGTGAGTGAAGCAAGGGTGGATATCAGCAAGAATCCATGAAGAACAAGATAAGTGACGCCTTGTTTGAAGTGTGTAAGGGCTAGGGGTTACTGGTGAGTGAAGCCAATGGGTCCTGTATTCGACAGTGCATTTGATCGTATCCAAGAACCTGTTGAATCGGAGCAAAGGGTGTGCAACACCATTTTAGGGAAGAGGCCCATCAAATTATGGCAGGGCCTCATCAAGAAAGGTCTTGAGGACTTTCTTGGTGCAAATTTGGTATCAAAGCCACAAACATATAGCTACTATGAAGAGGTGAACAATCACTGCACAGACTACATACTACAGAAAGGTAAAACAAGTAGGGCTGCACACGGTCCGGTCTGGTCTGGTTTGACAGAAAAATCAGACCAGACCAAAAATTACGGTCTGGAAATTTTTCAGACCAGACCAGACCAGTCAAGGCATCAGACCGGACCGGACCAGACCGTTCTAGACCGATCTGGTCTGGTCTGGTCTGGTCTACGGTTTTTTCTTTTTTATGTAATTGTTTAGTTTTAAAATTTGAAAATTCCAGAAGTAACAGAGTCATGTCAATTAGATTTGGAGTTTGAAGAAGCTGATATTCATCACCTAAAATGCATTTCAATCAAGCTACAAGCTAGCTTTTCATTTCAAAGAAGCTACAAGCTCCAAGCTAGCTTTTCATTTCGATATTCATCACAGAAGTAACAGTCATTTCTATATTAACAACTACAATTGAATACTTGTAATTATGACTGCTTTAAATAAGCTTTAAATCAGAATGAAGCAACTAAATATAAACAGATAAAAATCAACGATAATCGAAATACCAAAACAGATAAAAAAAAAACCCTAACAAATAAATAAATCAACCGTCAACCGTTGAAAGGTCGAATGAAGCAAGAGAGACCTGAGATGGAGAATGAAGCAAGAACGAATAAATATAAGAAAACAATAAATAAGAAATCAACAAATAATTGAGATGGAAAGATGAAGACCAAACGAACTAAGGATTGAAGGAAGCACAGAGGAGAACGAAGGATTGAAGCAAGCGCCGTTTTAATTTTGCTGGAGAAAGACCTAGGGTTTTAATTTTAATATGCACTATTTATATAAAGGGTATTGGGCCAACAAAAATCAGAATATAACTTGGGTCTTTCGCGGGTCCGGTTTACGGTTTACGGTTTTCACCAGACCGGAATATTATTACGGTTTTCCGGTCCGGTCTGGTCTGAAAATTTTGAAACCTAAACCGGACCGTAAACCGTAGTTTAAAAAAAACGGACCAGACCAATTAGACCGTAGACCAGACCAAATAGTTAAATTACGGTTTGGTCCGGTTTGGTTTACGGTTTAGACCAAACTATGTTCGGCCCTAAAAACAAGTGCTCAATCAAGAAAGGTAATCAAGGTATGTTGCAAACCATAATTTCAGTAGATTATGTTCATCAACATCAAGTAATTGTCTAATCTCTCCTTAAATCCATTTGTTTTTGTGTCAAGGTTAAGTGTAGGTTTAGATTCTTGTTTTTGTGGTTGTATAAACCCTAGTTCTAAAAACCCTAAATCTTCGTTTCCTTCTTGTTTGCTTTCTATTAATCGTTTCGTTTTCCCTTTTCTTTATTTTTGTTCCTTGTGAACCAACGTCTTACCCCATGAATCTACAAGAGAGACTCAATGACATGGCCCAAATCTTGGTTCAACTACAATTTGAAGTCAGACACCAAAATAAAACACCTGAGGACAGAACCCTTAAGGTTGAGGTTCTTTAATTTGATGGGGTGTCCCTTAACCCAAACTCCCAAAGGACTACATAGAGTGGGAGAGTAGTCATGAAAGGTACTTTGAATACAAGGGGAGCCCACCACAGGCTAAAGTTAAAATGATTAAGTTTGCTGCTACCTGGCTATAAGGAATTTAGAAGCAGAGAAGGAGAGAGGAGAGAGATAGGATTGACAAATGGGACAAACTCAAGAAACACTTGAGGAGAAAGTATGTGCCCTCTACCTTTAAACAACAACAATAAATGGTGTGGAAAAATTTGAAACAAGGAACCAAAACAGTGGTAGAGCACATTCAAGAAAGGGAGAAACTCATTGTCCTTTGTGATATCAATAAGATAGAGGAAATGAAAATAGGAGGGTTCTTAGGAGGATTGAGGGGGAAATTAGGGAAAAATTGGAAGCCACGCACAACTTGACTTATGAGACAACCTTGGAAGCCACGCACAACTTGACTTATGAGACAACCTTGCAGTAGTGCCTTTAGTGTATGAGAAATACAACAGGAGAAGGGTATTGCACAACCCTACACGGGCTACACCTATAGTAGGACTCACAAGAATCCTAATTCCAACCGCTCTTTCATCCCTAAGCCGATCACAACCAAGATAGTGTCCAAGGATAGGCCTAATGTGCCCATGAAAGATGTCATTTGCTTCAAGTGCCATAGTTATGGCCACTATAGTCTATAAGAATGATTGTTCTAATGCTAGGTCTTTCTCACAGATAGAGTGGAAAGAAATTCATCAAAGGGAAGGACCTAGAGCCCTGTTAGTGTCTATGGATTGGAAGGAAGACATCTTCCCCCCCCCCCCCCCCCAAATTGGTTGATGGCCCAGAGGGATCCTATGTGGTCAATAGCCTAGGAACTATGGAGTGAATTGGAGAGGACACGGATAAGGAGGACAAATAGAGGATCTTACCACAGCACAACCTTCTTGTTATGAGGATTTGTCATGCACCACCTAAGTTCAAACAATCAGATCAGAGATAATATATTTCAAACCAAATGCAAGATTGAAGATAACATTTGTGACCTGATTATTGATGGGGGGTGTGAGCCTAACTGTGTTAGCCATGGTATCAAAACTCGACCGAGTTAACTCGGAATGGCGGAGTTGACTCGAATTTTCAGGCGACCGTTTCGAAATCTAGCGATTTATAACGGTGGATGAAATGCGGCGCATCACCACGCTTAACGCTCGTTTTGGCCGTGTTAAACCGAAGTTATAGCGAGTTCCAGCGAGTTTCTCGTTTTGGGGCGAGATTTCAAGTTGAAAGTACACACCAAAGAAGGTAAATAAAAAATAGAAAGAGTCGAAGGTTGACAAAGCACAGGATTTTCACAAACCGTTCTCTTCTCCATTGTTGATCAGCATAGGAACTGAAAGTTCCACTGATACTAATTCAAAGCTCCATAGAAATGGTTTATGACATAATGGATAACTTTGTTGAATGATAATACTTGACAGATACTATTTTGAAAGAAAGAAAATTGATCACGTGATAGTACTTGAGTGACACTTTAAAGCTATTTTGACAGCTACTGTCGTCTGCCTACTAGCCTACTACTGTATTTGTTATTTTTTTATTTTTTTAACACTTTAAAGCTATTATTTTTTATATTATTCTTTTGAAATGTTTACATATTTTTTACTTTTAGAAGGTTAAACTAACATTACAAGAAAAAGGTAATAAGAGTGGTCATTACAAGTAAAAGGTAATAACATTACAAGTAAAAGGTTACACCTTTTTATATATTTTAAATTTTATTTATTATATTTATTATGTTAAAATTAATTAACAATAAACCATTTAAAGTACATAAATAAATTATCCTGTATAATTATCGCGACCCGTTCCCTGATGATCGAATTTTTTCTGTTCCCGCGACCCACGATCGTGACCGTGATCGCGACCGCGTTTTTGCACCATGGTGTGAGCCAAAACTTGGTAAGGAGGTTAGGGTTAGGCACACAACGTCACCCTCATCCTTGCAAACTCAAGTGGCTTGATGACAAACTAGGGAATTTTGTGAACAATGCCTAATGAACTTCCATTGGATCATTTAAGGAGAAGGTCCTTTGTGATGTGATAGATATGGATGTTTGCATGTACTCACACCACGTATGATAGTTTCTCTAGTGTTTACTCCTTAGACATGAAGGTAAGCTAAAGGATTTGGTTCCCCTTCGACCCCATAGGGCACCCTTAAGTCTAAACAACCTACTACCTTATCAGTAGGAAGGAGTGTAGTAGGGAGCTTAGGCCAAGGGGAGAAATATTGGTTTTAATCTCTAAAGAAGCCCATTCTGATGAGCATAATATTGCCTACTATATTGTTCAATTGTCAAAGGAATTCTGAGATGTGTTTTCCTCTGAGTTACTAATCTATTAAAGGTATAGAATATCAAATAGATTTGGATTCTTGAGCACCCCTACAAAACAAACCAACCTACAAAACCAACTCTGAGAAAACCAAAGAACTACAGAGGAAAGTTGATGAGCTTATGAATAAAGGGTATGTAAGTGGGAGAGCTTGAGTCTTGTTTTGTTCTTACCCTATTGGTTCAAAAGAAAGATGGAACCTAGAGGAAGCGCACTGATAATAGAAGCATAATAACATTAACATTAACTACAGATGAGCTAAGTGAGGTTCGGTGGTTTAGCAAGATATATCTCATGAGTGGCTATCATAAAATAAGGATGAAGGAGGAAGATGAATGGAAGATTGCCTTCCAAGACAAAGTATGGGATTTATGAGTGATTGGTGACGCCTTTTGGTTTAACTGGGGCACCCAACATATTTATGAGATTAAGGAATGAGATCTAAAGACCCTTCTTAGACAAGTTCATAGGTGTCTACCTAGATGATATCCTTGTGTACAGCAAGAGCACAAAAGAACACCTAGATCACCTAAGGCATAAGGAATTAAGGTCCTTTCATTAGCACATAAGGAATTAAGGTTAATCTCTCTAAAATTGAAGCTATCTCTTCCTGACCTATGGTTACCTGATTGGTTAGGTCCTTTCATGGCCTAGCCTCCTTTCATAAAAGTTCTTAAAGAAATTTCGTGATATTATGGCCCCTATCACTGAGTGCACAAAAAGGGGAGTTTCTAATTGTAAAAAGGACGCTCAAAGGGCTTTTGAACAATATAGATAGTTTCTGAGTGTGATGCTAGTGGTAAGGGCATTAGAGTTGTATTGATCCAAGAGGGAAGACCAGTGGCCTACTTTAGTGAGAAACTGAATGGGAGTAGGTTAAACTATTCCACCCATGATAGGGAATTTTATGCCATGGTTAAGGCCCAAGAGCACTACCTGAAGTTGCAACCCTTTCAGACAAAAGCTAAATTCACCAACATTAGCAGTACAAAACCTGCTTAATTCACATTTCAGACACATATCAGCTGCAAACAACTCGAATTGACAACAAATCGAAATACACTAAAGAAACCCTAAATAAACAAATCAATGCCGGCAACAAAAGTATTAACCTCTATAGAACCAATACCAGAATCAACAACTTCAATCGAACTCAAATGATACTAAATCATTTGCAAGTAAAGAAAATCAAAAGTAGACAGAATTGAAGGGAAAAAAAAAACCTCTAAAAGAGTGGCGAGAGCAGTGCATAATCTCAAGTGGAGGTAGGAAGGGAATTTAGAGTTAAAATCCGCCATTACTTCATTGAAAGATGTTTGTTCTGAACTTATCAAGGAAATCAATGTCTTGGATTCTTCGACACTAATCATCGTGTTAGGTTCGCAGGAAAATGGAGAAGAATACGAACTCAACAAAACTCAATTTGATCTCCTCGCGTTGGAGGATGAAGTATTAGATTGTTATGTTATCTTTTCCACTTTATTTCCCAAAATGTCCCTGTATGCGCTAATTATTTTTAAAAAAAAGAAAAAGAAAAGGACTACTCACCACTCAGGAGGATTGAGTGTCGTGAGAGGATAAAAAATAATAAGGCAATTTTTTGTGTAACACATAAACTTGTATGCGGCCCTTTTACGCGTGCGACCACACTCGTATTAAGACTTAAAAAATCAAATCTGACATTTAAAATCCCTACTTTAAACCTCAATCTTTTGTCTGTAGAGGCTTTATTAATTTTTTAGCTATCGACTTCAAGTCTTCAACCCTTAAAACATTCAATCCATCACTTAAAATGTCAATTCTAACTCTTAAAACTCTCACTTTAAACCTTAATTGTATATTTCACTTATCTATTCCAACTGCAAAATATTTATTTTAAAACTTAGAATGTATATTTCAATAATTTAAACTTTGTCAAATTCAAGACTTAAAATGACTTTTTCAAGGTCTAAAAGTGCAATTCAAGATTTAAAATAGCAACTTCAATATTATGAACTACACTTGCAAGTAGTCTCACGTATGCACTCTCATATATGCGCTCGGAGATTTATTGTTTGTGTAAATAGTTGATCCCATGGCCAGAGGACAAAATCGACTTTTTCTTATCTACTGCATATAAAAACAACAAGCAAAAATTTCTTTTGCTTAGTGATCGATACCTATGGGGAGCCGTTCGGATGCTTTCACGTACACTGACATTGTCTACCTTTTTTCCATTACTCACTCCATGTTTGTGCATTTCTCAATCCATTGAAAAACCAATATACTAAGGTGAGTTTTTTCAATGCAGTTTAATAGCCTACCCTTTTTGTTCCTTCCTCGTTTCATGCTTAAAATTATTTTCCCATTTTCGTTGAAATTGTTAAAAGAAAAGCTTTCGCTATTCATTTTGCTTGGGGTGGAAAAAGTGATCATCATCTTTGGTGGTGTATGTTTACTACTTCGTCCGAATCTTTTTAGTTGTTCCATTTCCTTATTTGACAAATTCATATTAATTGTCTCATTTTCTTTTTGTCTATCTTTTTTTTTGCCTAAATAACCTCACTTTTACTACTTCCAGTACCCAACTACCACCTTTACAATTAATTTAATCAATTAAAATGCTCAACTACCACCTTTTTAATGGACCCCACATCACCCTTAATTATCGTGAAAACCCAAATGGGACATCTAAAATGATTCGGAGTGGGTGTATTTTTTTTGTGAAAAATTAATTCTAAATTCGGTTATAGTTGAAGTGATTTGATGAGAAGTGGAGATAACCAAAAAAAAAGAGAGATTATACCTTTGCACAATTCATCATCTTCACCGGTCGATTCTTCATTATCGGTTTTGTTCCCGATTTTGATCATGTTTTGTTGATTTTGTTTTTAATTCTTGCGAGAACTTCTTTTCTCTCCTCTCAATTTTTTTGATCCTGTTTTGTTGATTTTGTTTTTAATTATTGTGAGAACTTCTTTTCTCTCCTCTCTGAAATGAACGGCACAAGCGAGGTTTAACAATGAAAAATAAATGAACGGCACAAGCGAGGTTTAACAATGAAAAATACAATGAATGTTTTTGAGGTATCTTGGATACCTCCCCCTCAAATGTAGTTTTATTATAATGATTCAATAATACAATTATAATAAACCTCCCTTATCTTGAGAACAATCTCTCAAAATCACAAATACTAATGCAAAGTAAGAACACTCTCAAGTTTCTAGCAATGCAATAGCCCTCTCAAAGTTTGTGTGTTTGTGGTGCTTTGTTCTTATGAATGATGCTCTCTTTTATAGATGAAGGAAAGCATCTTTCATAGAACTAGGGGTGAGCATAATCGGATATCCGATTCGAAACATGCAGTTGGATCGGATATCCGATATCCCAAAACTGATATATCTGATATCCGATATCCGATTCGATCCGACTCGGATATCCGATATCCGACAATATTCGAATCGGATATTCAAGATATCCGATATCCGATATCCGATGCCTATGAGAAAAGTTGAAAAGTTCCAGTCGGATATTCGAAATATCCGATAACCGATATCCGAATTCAGTCAAAATAATTTATTTATAAAATATAATTTTATTCTTATGAATAACGGATATTCGAAATTACTTATAATATGTGGATATCCGATATCCGATATCCAACTATCCGAAACAATTTCGGATATCCGATATCCGACAATTCAAAAAATGTCGGATATTCGGATATTCGAATCTACAAACATTGATATCCGAATTTGTATCCAATATCCGAATTTTCAAATCGGATATTTGATCCAAATTGTAATTTCGAATCGGATATCCTAAAAATCGAATCGAATATCAGATCGAATCATCGGATAATCAGATCATCAGATAGTTTTGCTCAGCCCTACATAGAACCACACTCAATGCACCATCAAAGCACAATTACATCACCAATTAATCATAGCAATTAAGTATGACAATAAACATCACAATAAACAAGCATTAAACAAGAAGTTACACAACCTTTCATTGCCATTCAAGTAGCCAAACTGACCAGAAAAAAATCCAAGGCATAGTGCTCGAACGAGCACCCTATGTGCTCGAACGAGCACCTGTTCAGAACCATCCTGCACCATGTGCCTTGAACGAGCACACCCCTGCAGTCCACTTTTGACTTAGTTTTCAAGTTGCCTTGTTCAAGCAACCTTCATACCATGCCTTACCTTGTTTAAGGCATGGTTCCACCCTTTAGTGAAGTCTCATTTGCCCCACGTTACTGTTCCAACCCTCAATTCACTTACACTCGACACATCCTCATTGTTTCTCTCCAAAGTAAACTCTAAGGCATGTTCGATTAAGTGGCAAAAACTAATGTCATAGCTAGTCATGAATATTGTTACTTGTTTCAACACTCTCCATTTCATATGATTTGTTTTTTTGGTGATCCAATTTTTCGTTTCTTGAAATTTGATCTTCATTTCTTTGATTTTTACCTATCTATTGCTTATAAATTAGGCTTTTGGGTATTAATGGTAGATTGTTTTTACTGTTTGGGACGTCCAATGTGCTATCGTATTTCTTCCTAGAATGGATGTCCTTTACTTGTTTTAAGGTTTTGTGTTACAATTGATGGTTTCTATTTTTTTTTTTTTTTTTGAAATTTAATATGTTTGGTTTTCTAAGCTCTCACAATATTGCAATATAAAAGGCTATTGTTTATAGCATAATGTTATTTGGTAAGATGTCAATGTAGGACATTTAGTTTTTCTATGACACTGTCCATGACCGTGAGTGAACTGTGGTTTACATATTTGTGTTTTGCAAATCGTATGTACTAAAGAATTGTTATTTTCTTCATTTTTTTTGACTTGGGTTTCAAATTTTTTTTTACAATTTGCTATTGAAATGTGTTTTTTTTGTTTTTTCTGATTTGAGTTTTCATATTTGACTTATGATAAAAGTGCTAATTTTTGGGAAAAATTGTTGTACTAAAAATTTAATGCAAAAAAGGGAACTGAACTCCTTCAGTTTGCTAAGATTGAGAGATAACATGATTATTAAAAAGCCATAAAAAAACTATAAAAAAAAATCATTATATAGAGGATCAAAGTAAGGAGAATATGTGCAAGTATGACAAAGATTCAACAGATCACTTCCCTATGAAGATGTTTCTAGAGATAATGATGATGACAACGATTTAGGTTTTGTGGGTGTAAGAATTACACTTATTATTTTAGGCTTTTTTGTAGTATCATATAATATTTGTATAAAAAATCTATCCTAGTACATTTTTATTTCAATGCGATCAAGTGCCCTTTTTATATGAAGTGAATGTATTTACTAATTAAAGTAGGCATTTTTACCATGCAAATAGGCATTTTAACATCACAAGTGGACGTTTAGGATGTGAATATTTAAACAAAAAAGTTGATTTTAAGAAGCAAAGTAGACGTTTTAACATCACAATTATGCAATTTAATGTCGTAAGTAGATTATTTTACAATGAAAATGAAAATGAGTATCTAAACAACAATATTTAGTTTTTAGAAGCAAACTAGACATTTTAACGTCATAAATCAATATAAAAAATAATATCACAAGTAGATATTTTTACATTGAAAGTGAATATGAGGGTTTATACAAAAAGTTAGTATTTAGAAGCAAATTAGGGATTTCTACATCAAAATTATGCAATTTAACATCATAACTTGATATTTTGACAATGAAAATAAAGGTGAATATTTAAACAACATTTTAATGTCATAAATAAACAATTTGATATCGCAAGTAGATAATTTTAAAATTAAAGTAGATACAAGTATTTATACAACGAAAGTGATTGTTTGATAAACCAATTAATGGTATGTTTGGGAATGATGATTTCATATGCAAATATGAATTTGACTTAAAGTTAGTGTTTGGTGTTATTGGGTCAACTGAGCCCACCTACGGGTGAAATTACTAAAATACCCCTGGGACAACCAACCAGGTCATTTATTGCTCTATAAATACCCGCATTTATTATCATTTATGGTACGCTTTTCTCTCCCCTATGAATTGATCATCTCTAATTACAAATTCCTCGAATATATTAACTGACTTGAGCGTCGGAGAGGCTTTCCGGGAAACGCCCCCGGACAAGCTGACCCCGGTCGTTTTGCAGATATTCCAGCCAAAAGTATTCGGACTACTCAAGACCCAACCTTCCGGTCAGGGAGACGTTGACCCGATTTCTACGCAGAAACATTTGGCGCCGTCTGTGGGGAGAAACAAGCACCTTCCTTTTCACTCACTTTTTCACAATCAAAAGCCATGAACTCCAAAAGAAACACAAGAGCCAACACTAGGCAATCCGAACACCATTCAGCCAATTCCGTCCACGACCAGGATCCGAATGATAATGTTTAGCCACCTAACTTCATTACAAGGCAGGACTTAGACGCCTTCGCTGCAACAATTACCACCCGTTTCCAAGAGTCGATGCAACAGGCTGTGAAGACTCTGCCAGCAATCCTTCAGCCCCATCAAAACATCCTCCATTCTGCTCATCGTCAGACGGAGCATATTCTGCTTCAAAGGGACGCCCCTAACTTCTGGGTAAAGGATATTGCTGAGAATCAAGAGTCGCCCCGACATCATTATGTTCATGAACAAGTTAATCCTCAGGTTTTGGGAAGTCGACAAGTGCTGAACTCGGCCTCTCATCCTAGCCGGATTTCGCGAGGTCAAGTTCGGCAGGAGAAGACACGCCAGGATCCTAACCGGATACCTGAGCAATCTGAAAGCTCGAGATTTGATGCCCAAGAAATTATAAACAAAAGAAAGCAAGAACAAGATGCAAAAACTTATCTTAATTCCCGAAGAGCGGGGAAGGGGCCAATAGATGAATCTTATCACAACCCTCTTTACGAAGAAGAGTATGGAAAGTATGACCACGGGAGGAAAGATGACCCTCACTCAGCCCCTGCCATCTTCAAAACACCTCTCTCTGCCAGGATACTATCTGTTCCTAAATCGGAACAAAGTAAAGGTACCCGCTGTTAAGCCGTTTGACGGATCTGATGACCTAGCCGAACACATTGCATCTTACCGTGCCCATATGGCAGTAAGTACTACTTGTGAGGCAGAAGTACTACTACCTTATCAGGGCTGGCACTAAACTGGTACACGTCCCTACCACCTGGGAGTGTAGATAGTTTCACCGCTCTTAAAACTTTATTCCTTGATCACTTTGTCGCTTCCAAAAGGCAGAAGAAATCCAATCTACACTTGATGTCTGTAATACAGGAGGGGGAGTCTGTCACATCTTATATTCAAAGATTTCACGAGGAAGTTTTATCTACTCCTGGGGCCACTAATGCAACCACGGTCCCTGCCCTTATCAATGGTGTGAGAACACCCAAGTTGAAGTGGAAGTTACTAGAACATGATATCATCACATGTTCAGAGGCCATGGACATTGTCCAACGATTTATTTGGGCATCAGACATCTGCACGCCCTTAGATTCAAAAAAGAAAAAAGACAAGTCTGCGAGATTTAGGGCTCATTAGCCCAAGTGTCCTTAGGGCTTATTAGCCCCTCACTCAGGAGCCGGACACCTCAGGAGGAGGTTGGCTCACTCTATTCGGCACCTGCCTTACTCGGCAAGTACATACCCTATTCTGCCACTGGGAGAATGTATTCGGACCCCTCAGGAAGGGAGGATGCCCCTATTCGGCCTTGCATGTATTCGAACCCCTCAGGAAGGGAGGGTACCCCTATTCGGCCCTGCATGTATTCGGACACCTCAGGAAGAGAGGGTGCCTCTATTCGGCCCCTTCCCTGGATGGACTCCATAAGGGGTCCGAACTGTTGCACACTTAGCTAACTAGTCTAAGTGTCCTTGCCCTATTCGGCCCCTTCCATGGATGGACTCCGTAAGGGGTCCGAATCGTTACACACTTAGCTAACTAGTCTAAGTGTCCTCCCCCTATTCGACCCCTTCCCTGGATGGACTCCATAAGGGGTCCGAATTGTTACACACTTAGCTAACTAGTCTAAGTGTCCTCCCCCTATTCAACCCCTTCCTTGGATGGACTCCATAAGAGGTCCGAACTGTTACACACTTAGCTAACTAGTCTAAGTGTCCTTGCCCTATTCGATCCCTTCCATGGATGAACTCCATAGGGGTCCGAGCTAGCTGGAATCTAAGGCCACCATTGAGCATGACCCTAACCGGGTCCAAATGAAATTCGATGCTAAGGAAATCTTATAAAGTCGGACTCTTGGGAATGGACTTACCCGAGAGACCCAAAAGTCATTCAACTTTTTCAAAAGCCTGTTACACAACTTGTGGTTCATCAGCACAAGTAGATCACATAAGTCAAACTTATCTGGGAATGGACTTTTTCGAGAATCGTCAAATGTTATTTGATTCGTATAAAATTTCCCTACTATTCAGCTTATTCGGACTTATTATTCCAAGGAGATCATGTATATCGGATTGTTGGCTCCTTAAGGTACTTATTATTCAGCTCCATTGGGCATTAGGTAGATTCAGCTCCTTGAAAGCTTTCTACTATTTATAATCGGCTTTACAAAATGGTCATCAACATCTGGGGCTAATGGGTTTTCCTACTATGAGAGGTGGAAGAATTATCAATGTTGATGATCATTTGGCAAAATTTTCATATATTTGACCGAGTAATGCATTATATTTATAATCAAAGGAATACGTTCGAATATTTTAAAACAAAAGCTAGTTTCCAGACTTCAAATCTCAAAAGTGGTAAGATTCTTGGCTACTATTTTTATCACATCATTTAGTAGATCAAACTCCAAGTGGGAAAGTCTCCAATTTAAGCTAATTAACATCGAGTAAACACATTTATCATGATCATCACGCCGAGTCCATTTTTTATGGATCGTAAGTATCATAAGGTCATTCGGCACCCCATTACCCGACTAGCTGTGTCCATTTGATCATCATCATTAATCTTATCATATTTTATTGTTCCTTTATGTATATTCGACAGTATCGGCATGACCATATATACTCGATCGTCTCCGCATAGAATAATAGCCGAATAAAGAAGATATGGGCAATGATTTTGGTCGGCCATTCCAATGATTTATTGAAGGCAATATAAGTCGGACCCCAAATAAGGGGCTTTCAAATGAGCTTTGGTATATGACTTTGATAAAGTCAGACTCAGTAAAAGGAGTTCTCACCATCATCTTCCAGTTATTCGGCTCTAAATACAATAATGACAATCAACTCATCAACGTCATACAATAGAGTCGGACTCCCAGTGAAGGAGGGTCTTTAAATGAAAGGTATTAAAATCATATGTCCGATTCCGAAGTCACCAAATCTCCATCATTTAGAAAGGTTCGTATGGTGTAAAATGGCTACTCACCCATGGAGTCCGAGTCTCCTCATATTTGACATTACCCACACTAATTATCCGGGCGTCGTCGTCAATGTCGGTATACACTGCGTAGTATGAGTATGGAGCACAATTAGTCTGACTATGTTCCATATAGAGAGGCATCGTGATGAGCTTATCAACGTCTCAATCGGAATTATCAACGGCATACCACTGAAATCGGGTATTCGGCTTCCTTCACCTAGTCACCACCATTTTCATCATTGACAACCATCTATCAGTTTACCATGTAGTACTCGGCCTCTTTTCTTATTTGCAAAAATGTCCGAATACTTCCATATCGTCATATCTATTCGGCTCTAAGTTTGATCGACTTTTCATGTCGCGTAGCCGTATATATCATATATAATCTAACTAAGTCGGACCCTAATGGGAATACTTCCCCGAGAGAGTCCGAGTTCCATAACCATCACCCCACTATATTTACCTTCGATCGTCATCATCAACACCTTTGCGCTCCTGAGTCCGAGTTTGTTGGTGGAAAGTCATCGGCACAATCATTATTATAATACAGTATATGCGGACTACGACGTGAACTTCTACTCAATGATCTCTTGAACTACAAAGTTATTCGGCCCCTTCATCACCGAGTTGTCATCACCGTCGTTTCAAATGTGCCGAGTCCTAATTTTTCAAGTGCTTTGTCAAATATATCAAATACTTCCTTATTGTTAATTTTTATTCGGTTCCAAAATATCAGATACTTCCTCACAAGTCTCAACATTGAGAAATTATCCAATGACATTTGCAGGAGCATTATGAAAGTTATGATCGGCTAGTGCATGTCACTCCGAGCTGATCGTGATAATCATCACTACTACTACATTATTTGTCATCGATCATCATAACCACTTTACTCCGAGTCTGAGTTCATTGATAGGAGGTCATCGGCATATTCGCCATCATGCCCAATGCCTAGTGAGTCCGGGTTAGTTATTCGGCTCTTTTACCGCCGACGTGATTCGGCATCTTCGTAATCTCTGAAATCGTTGGAAGTAATTCGGCTCATCACCGAGGCCTTTTAAGTATCATAAGTACCATATCACTCCAAGGTCAGACTCTAATTAGTAGTCTTCCAGGATAATGCTGTTGCCGAGTCCGAATTATTTTTTTTAAGTGGGGCTTCTAATTCGTATATTCGGACTGGGCTATCTTTTTCATATCAAATCATCTAGAACATTATCAAGTATTATTATTCATTCGGCCATTTATAGTTCAGCATTCACATCCTCATCGTCTGTTACAAATGCGCCGAGTCCGAATAATTCGAATGAAATCAATTCGGCTCCCTCATGATATATTATCATCATCTCAAACGTCGGTATTCGGCCTTTCTTGATCAAATGAAAGATAGGAGCAGATTTTGAAGATGAAAATGCATTATTTACATATTGCTCAAGAATATCGAAATTGGATACTAGTACTGCTTCCACGGCTCCATTGATCATGCTACAATTCATCTTCTATTACAATATGCATGATAATGAAGAAGAAAAGTCTATTATATTGGGCATGGTGGGAAAGTGATCATACAGCACTAATATGGGAGTAGTAAAATGCTTATTAATAAAAAGTAGTAAAATAGTTTTTGATGACTGTGAGCGGTGAACAATAATGATGGGTAAATAAAATTGTCTTAGTATTCGGCCACTCTTACATTTATATTCGGACACCGCTTAATGATTGAGGGGTGCCCATTCGGCCCCTCAAGGTATTCGGTCAAAATTGTATTCGGCCCTTCAACATGGATACTTGGATTTTTAGCTGAAAATTATACGTCATTTGACTCCAAGAAGACTTGCTTCTTTTGTTCCTCGGTTTTTTCCGCACAAAGTCCGCCAACGCTCGCGCTAAGACGCCCTCTGTGCGTGGGGCTAATGTTATTGGGTCAACTGAGCACACCTACGGGTGAAATTACTAAAATACCCCTGGGACAACCAACCAGGTCATTTATTGCTCTATAAATACCCGCATTTATTATCATTTATGGTACGCTTTTCTCTCCCCTATGAATTGATTATCTCTAATTACAAATTCCTCGAATATATTAACTGACTTGAGCGTCGGAGAGGCTTTCCGGGAAACGCCCCCGGACAAGCTGACCCCGGTCGTTTTGCAGATATTCCAGCCAAAAGTATTCGGACTACTCAAGACCCAACCTTCCGGTCAGGGAGACGTTGACCCGATTTCTACGCAGAAACATTTGGCAATAACAAGAATTCAAATTTGGATTTGAGCCAAATCCACCAATGTTATAAAAGTAGTTAATTAAAATGAGTATTTGAGAACGACACTCCAATCCTTGTCATTTCAAATTCTTCATTATGATTTCATAATTGAAATCCACAATTTGAAATGAAATGTGTATTTCCAAACGCATCCTAAGAGAATTCAACATCATTATTAGTAGACAATTTAATATTGCAAGTTAGCATTTTTAACATTGAAAGTGAAAGCGGATATTTAAACAACAAAAGCGCATATAGACATTTTTAACAGTGAATTGAAATGGATGTGCAACATTCAAATAACAATAAATTGAGTCTTTAAAAACCAAAGTATACATTCTAAAAATAGTAGATATTTTAAATTAACCACTTTCAATGTTAAAATGCCATATAATAGATATTTTGATTGATTTTATATCTAATTATTTCATCTCTAATTTTAATAATTCATCTCAAAGAAACAATGCAAATTCACTCACATTGTGTATCTCATCATAGTCACTTTTTTGATATACACTTTAGCTACATTCACTTTTATACTTGAAAATCCAACTTAAGCTATTTAACACCTACTATTATAACGTCTCTACTTTAAAGAATAAAAATCATCTTGGCCGAGGACAACAACGGCGTAAAAGAAAGAATAAAAATCACCTTTGCTTGAAATTAGTTTTTTCCATATTTATTTTACAAATTTTTAATTAAAAAGTAAAAAACACTTATTTTTTTCAATTTTTCTCAAAAGCGGTTAACCCAATAACAAAGGTAATGGGCCTTTATTGTCAACAACATTTTAGAACAAATAGCCTTAATCCAAACAACTCATTTTATCTGAGACCGTATCATCACGACACACCATATATTATTGACACGTTTCTCTAATTAATCACTTTCGAATCGTAAGTGGTCACTTTAATAGACTAAATAATGTACATTGGTCCGTCCCTTAAAAAAATACATTGGCCAGTCCAATAAAAATTGTCTCGCCTGCAAGACTAGCTATGGGCATGGGTCGGATCTGGGCCGGGTCCAGTTATACCCAAATCCAGACCTCAACTTTTTTATTGGGCCCAGACACGGATCCACATCCATAGGATCTGAAAATTCTGGACCCGAACCAGACCCTTAGAGTATGGCGGGTTTAGAGTTTGGATCTGAGTCCAAAACAACTTTATTTTTTTCGTGATTTTTTTTTAAATTATATATTGTACAAATTTTGATCATTTGTGTAAAATTATATAAACAAGGATCATGTAATACTTTATACTAAACTAGATTATATATTGTACAATTTTTGATCATTTGTGTAAAATTATATAAACAAGGATCATGTAATACTTTATACTAAACTAGATAATTCCCGTGCGATGCACGTTTTTTTTTTAAAAAAAAACAAAGAAAATGAATTCTAAATTATTGGGTATTGATTTTCAATGAATTACTCCTATTATTAATGACAATAGCTAATATTTGATGTTGAGGTTGAATTAAAAAACGTAGGTATTTGAAATATATAGAATAACTTACATCAGAAACAGAAATATTAGGACGAAAAAAATATTTCATGTAATAATAAATTCTGGAAAACCTCTTTGAATACTACATTTGTTGTAGCTCAACTATTATTAATGATGCCCTTTAAATTGTAATGGTGCAATATATGTTCCTTACTCATAATTTTTTTTATATTGATATGGTGCAATATATGTTCCTTATTCATAATTTTTTTAAAAATTATATATTGTACAATTTTTGATCATTTGTGTAAAATTATTTAAACAAGGATCATGTAATACTTTATACAAATGAGCGAATAATTATACAAAGCTTTTCAACAATCAACATACAAGTTCTTAGATCAAAATATTTATCAAGTCTTTGAATTTTAAAAGTATTGATACAACAACAATATTTCAAATTACATGAACCAATTAAGTTTAAAATCACTTAATGTTCATAATTATAACGAAATTACAAATCAAACAAGTAAATACTCATGATAACTAAAATATAATTTTTAAAAAAAGACTTAAATGAGTTTATGGGTCGGATCTGAGCGTAGACTCGAACCAAATCCAAACCCAAATTGGACCCGAATATATAGTGTCCAAAAATAAGTAGATCCAAACCCTTAAAATTAAGATCGATTTGGGTCTAAACCCTTAAGGTCCAAGACACATACCCATCCCAACACAATAACACAAATTCTTACTTGAGACCGTCTTTTGTAAAGACGACTTTCAAAAGCCCAGTCCAATTCTAAATATATATTGTTACAACTCTAAATATAGACATTTGAGAGTCATCTTTACAAAAAAACGGTCACTCTAACGTCTGATTTAAATTTGGGTGAAAACTAAATTGTGGGGTTGTTAATTGTTAGTTGTCGCAGCTTACAATTACGCACTTCAGCCACAAAAACTGACTTTTCTTTTTTATGAAATCAAATAAATAAACAACGAATCATTCTGCTTTTATCGTTTCCCCAACCAGGTCAAAAACCTCTCTTCTTCCTCCTTTCTGGGTTTGTTCATTCAAATTCTCAGGAACAAAATTTTTAGGGTTTAATTTTATGGATTGTTTCGAGAACAAATGGTCTTCGTCTCTTTTCATTGCATCTCAATTGTTAGATTCTTCATTTTTCGAAGCTTCTCAGCCTGATCTCATTCGTTCTCTCTCTAATAGATTCAAGCCTTGGTTTCGCTACCTCCGTTCTACTTTCCCGCTTTAGCATCCTTCAAATTGTGTATTTACCTTTGTGTCTGGCCTCCAGGTAATGTATTTTGATTTTTTTTTTTCTTGTTTTTCATGATCACAATTTCTGTAATCGTTTTTGGTCTTGAAATATACTATTTTGAGTGCTTTATTTTGTAGGGGTAGTTGGTTGATTCTGAAAATTATTATACTTTTAGTGAATCGAATTTGAGTAATTTTCTTCACTATTTATCTTTATTTCAGATCTCAGATGAATCATTATCAATGTTAGTTTAATCAAATTTGCGTGAAGTTTCCAACTTTTTATAAATTTGAGGCTTATATATTTTGTAAGGAATTAATCTATTTTGAGCATATATTCTGCTTTTATATATGATAAAAAAACTTAACAAATTTAGAATTATTTTGGCGTATATACTTATCCTTGATATAGATAATTGTTGGATTAAAATGGATCAAAATCATTTTAATGGAGGAACCTTTTTCGTTACATAATGTGATTTTTGATGGCAAATATTTGTAAGTTAGGATTTATGGATATTTGGGAAAACTAATGTTCAAGCACCTTGTAAGCTGAAAACATACAATCAGTATTTGGATTTTGCATTTTATTCTCGTACAGACATAATTCAAGTATGAAATTTCTTAGGATTTGAGTGTTCAACAAGTGTCATGAAAGTATGCTTTGATTCCATGTTGTGTCGGTAGAATTTACATCTATATCATATCAGATACTCACTCAGTTCCATAAAGTTCTTTCACGTACTTGAATGGTGAGTATGCGGACACGAAAAAAAAAAAGGTCTTTTTGGAGCTTGTTTAAATGAGATAAATAAATGAGATTGTGGGTATACCTTAACATTGCCAGAGCCTTAATCCCAACAAAATCGCAACAATATGTGTTGGCTACATGAACCAAAATTACTCGATGTGGAAAGTTGTTGCTAACTAAGATTGTTGTTTATTTGAGTTTAAGTAATAATACAACTGAAAATATCAATTTGAATGATCATGGCCTTTTATTCTCATCCTCAAATTATTTCTTTGTATAGCTATTCAATCCTGCAAATGACAAATCACAAATTTTCACGTCATTCGTAGCTTTCAATTTCCATGATGTTTTCATTTATGAACATTCAAAATGGAAATTGATAATATGGTGGGACTTTGGGAGTACAAAATAGTGCAGAAGTTTGTGTTTTGTGTTTTGTGTTGAGTGTTAGTTGTGTTAGAGTGCTCAAGCATAAACTATGAATATCATAGATTCATAGTTCATGGGGGAAATCATATTGATTTTTTTATAACTTATTTGAAAGTTTTGACTCTACATTTCCGATTTTTCAGGTGGTGTTATTGTAGAAAATTGTTGGAGGCGTGCATTTGATTTAAGATTGTAACTCAGTTTCAGGAGTGTGAAAAGAGCTTTAGGATTGACCTTCGCTCGTGGTTTTGTGGTGACATGATCACAAGCGAGGGGGACTCAAAAATGTCTTCAAGACGAGTAAAGACCTCTGGCTGGGCTGCATTTGACCTTAAGCAAAGACAAAAAGATGGTATCGTTGCTCAATCTGGTGATGAGCTCTTTCCCTCACTGGGAACTACCATAACCTCACTTCAACCTTCCAAAACATCCGCGAGAGACAAGCATGTGAAATCATTCTCATCAGCTATACAGCCTTCACTTCATTTTCCCACTCTTAAACACGATAACGTAATTAGCAAGTCTTCTGAAGTTGATAGTTCTGAAAGTCCCCATATCAGTGAGCTTACTTTGGAGGTCAAGTTTAGCTTGGTTTTTAAGCAGCTCAAAGAGATATTCGTCTGGGCCGATGGTAGTTTGATCGAGGACATAATGGCTGCTACAGGAAATGACGTGGACAAGGCATCATCCTTTCTGAAGGCTATGGTCTCTGACCAAAGATCACATGAACTGGAAATTACTGAGGTGGAAAATCATAATAAATTAATGAGTAAGAAGGAAGATGAGTCTTCAAAAGATGTTCATGAACCTGCCAAGATGTCCTCTGTTACAGAGCCACGTCTTGGCAGTAAAAACAATAATGTGAGCAATGAATTTGCCCAAAATCTGTACAATGATTATATGGAAATTAATGCAATTGTCGGACAGTTGACAAGTATACCTGTTGAGCCCGAGTGGGAAGAGGATGATGTGTACTTGAGTTGCCGTAAAGATGCCATAAAGAAAATAAGGTTTGTATTTTTGATTTTTTTTATTCATGTTAATGCACTGTCGTCAAATTATGTGTAATGCCTTTTTTTTATATGTAATTAGAGGATAAATATCTTTCAATAAATGAAAAGATCAAGACATTGCTTTAAATATAACGTAGCTTTAGAACATATGTTGTTATAAAATAGATTTGATCTAACTGTTTTGAAGTCTTGGATTACGTTTTTAATCAACAATCTATCGCAAATAATATTGGAATGGCTAGGAATGCCCCTTTTTATTTGTCTATAAGGGATGTTTGCTATTTATGAGTGCATATGCTTGTGGAACTGCGTGAGTAGTATACCATTTAAATCAATCATGCATTGCTTGATTAGTAAATAATGTGAATCAGACATTATTATTTTTGGCTGTCTGAGAGTGAATTGAGTCTTGTAAACCTAGAATGTTCGATGACTGAGCTTATCCTCTACTTCGTAAATTCTGTATGGAACAAATCTGTTAAATGAAGCTAGTTAAGGCTCAGTTTGATTTGGTTTAGTTTACATCATTTTCATTTGCAAATCTCGTTTATTGTGTTGGTGTAGTCCGTTGATGTGCTGCCTGGTTTTTAAATGTCAGTATCTATGCAGATTAAGGTCTATTGTATCAAACCTGTCGGTCTAATCATATTTATTTTATTTTTTCGAAAGGGCTGCTACACGTCACTCTAAGGCAGCAACTAACTCATTTTTAAGAGGCGATCACAAATCTGCCCAACAATTTTCTCTGAAAGCTCAGGAGGATTGGGGAGCGGCACAAAGTCTCAATGCTATGGCTGCCTGTGAGATTTTGAGAATACGTAATGAGAATAACGGGATTTGGAGGTTGGACTTGCATGGTCTTCATGCATCAGAAGCAGTTAAAGCTGTGAAGGAACGTTTATTTATGATTGAAACCCAATTTCTATCTAAAAGTTCAAGGCAATCAGATTTTCCTAACAGTTCCAAGAGTATGCCCGTGAATAAATCTGAAGAGCAGGCATCTTATAGGTTGAAACCTATTTGGTTGGAAGTCATTACAGGTATCGGTGGCATTCTTAAATGAAAATGATTTGTAAATTTTTTAAAACACTGAACCTTATCTGAAAATATGAAATTAGTGTAACTCAGAACCTCTTTTAAGTATAAATTCTAACACTAATAACATGGGCCATTCAAAGTAAATTCAATTTTTTATTTTTATTATTTTTTATTATTTTTTTAATGATTACTTCTATGGTAGTTAAACATTGTCCTTGGCAGGCATCGGAAATCATAGCCGTGGAGGAGCAGCACTTCCAACTGCAGTGAAAACCTACCTTGTTGACAATGGGTGAGTTCATGTGACTTTTCCAGCTCAGGTTCATCAATATTGATTTTCGAATACATATTCCTAATGAATTGTCGATCTTTTTTGATATAATGAAATGTCCATTTAATATTGCAGTTATCGATTTGATGAAGATAGGCCTGGGGTGATCATGGTTCGACCTAAGTTCCGTGCCAATGGTATGACTTGAATTCTTATAATGCAGCATGTAGGTGCACCTCAAAAGTATGTACTGTTCTTGGAAGCAGCTCGGCTCATGTCACACTTTTTAAAAAAGATATAGTAACCTGAAGTTCCAACTTAGTTGCTAAGTTAGATATGTTTATTGATCTTTATTTCTAAGTTTGATATCTGTAAACTATTTTCTACTAATAATGAGTTTCCCATTGTTTTATTTCTACTATAGTTGGCTTCGTTTCCTGGAAGCTTTATACTTCATGTAAGCAAATAATGAGTTTGATATCTAAAATTGGTTAATCTTGAGCTCTATAACCTAACCGTCACATCACAAACCACCGTTTAGCTTATTCAGATATTCTTAGATTTGTCACACCAGTATTGAACATACTGCACATACCGTTAGGGATGTGCAAAATGAGATCGGAACCGATTGAGACCAGACCTGAACCGAATCAAACCAGTTGTATCCGATTCGGGCTTCGGGTCTTACTCATTCTTCATTCCGGGTTTTCGGTCCGGTCCGGTCTGAACCCGGAAAATTTGAGATTAGACCGGATGTACATAAAAATAATTTTGAAGGGGAACAATATTTACGATTTTTATGTATATATTTAAAAGGCTTTAAATATTTTATTTCTAACGCAAAATACTTTTGTATTCAAATATTTTAATTTTATAATAACTAATTTGCTAAATTATTTTAAAATCTTGCATTTTTTATTTTCTTTTTGGTATCAAAAATTATTTTCGGTCTAAATCAGGATCCGGTCTTAGCATATACGAAAATTCGGTTCCGGCTAGTCCAGTCTGGGTTTGGACCGGTGAACACTCCTACCCTCCACACAGCGGATCAAATACCCCAACAACCTGGTTACAAAGTGACTCGATCACGAGCAGGGCCGTAGCAAGGGCAGGGCAAGTCGGGCGACCGCCCTAGGCACCCAAACCAAAAGCCCATCTTCAAATTTAATAAAGTCCCCAATTTCACAAAAATATTTTTTATGAAAAAAAATAAAAGAAAAAAGGAAGAAGCGTATTAAGCAATTAGCAAAAGGAGTTTTAGAAGAATTTCAAACGCCATCAACCTTCTTTCTCCCAAAATATTAACTTTCCCAAGTGAATTTTGATTAACAAAAAAAAAAACAGTCATTAATTCAATTCTATCTCCTTTTGTCGGTGATTTTGATCTTCAAATTCTATCTGAAGTCAATTTTCAAGCAAATTAATTCCTTCTCCTTTGTGATTATTATAAACGGTAATTTTATCCTTCAATTATGAACGGGAATTCATCTAATTTTATACAATCCTCTTCGTATATTCTATTTTATTCATCAAAATCTTTTCTTTCTATTAAGTTTTGGGAGAAATGTTGAATTACTATGGTGAAATGGTCTAGCTACTTTATGTATTGAGAAAAATATGTTAGAACATATGAATGTAGAAACTATTATTGGTGACATTGCATCTAGAAAGACTCGTAGAAATATTTCCATATGAACGCGTAGGCTTTGATTTCAATGTTTTATCTATATAAAATTTGATGTTTTCAAAGATTATTATGCTAAAAAAAATATGTATTTTTTTCTACCTAATTTTTATTTTATTTTAAAATATTATATATGACTTAGGGCCCCAATTTATGTCTTCGCCCCAAGCCACCGAAATTTCTGAAACGGCCCTGATCACGAGCAAGGGCGACTTGAATACTCAACATGACCCAAAGCCTCTGGTCGCTCTGCATTTAATCAGCAGCAAAAAGCAGATTAGTATTCTGTACTACCTTGTATCATGACCGCGTTCCACTTGGATGAGTCGTTCCTCGTTTAAATATATACTAGGAATATACCTGTGCCATGCACGGTTTAGATTCACTTTTGTTTTTTATAAATTGTTTAGATTAATAACATATTAACAAGTAAGACCTTTTCATAATTAAATAAAGTCCTCATATAGAATCATTCACCACTAATAATGCATGATAAATATTCCCTCCGTTCCTTAAAGAAGTTTCCACTTTCCATTTTGGGGTGTTTCAATTGTTGTTCCTATAAGGAATTTTTCCATTTATATCACAAATTTTGGACAAAAATAACCTCACCCATCCTCATTTAATATTTTAATAATGATTATGGACCACACATATCTTCCACTAACTCCATTTTAACATTTTATATTCCTTATGGTCCCCACATGTTTCCCACTAACTTCATAAAAACATTTTTTAATTAGTTGTGGTCCCCATATTTTTTCCACTAACTTTCTTTAAACACTTTTTTTATATTTGTGGTCCCCTCTTTTCTTCTAACAAATTTATTATTTAATAAAATAATATCTCCACTATCTAAAAGATTCTACTTTTCTTAATTTCCGTGAATATTTCCAATGGGAACATCAATAGGGAACGGAGGGAGTATCAATTAAGCATTAGCAAATTTATACTAAGTGTAATCATGATAGAAGTGGAGTAATCTATCTATCTATACTACATACTAAAGCTATTGTTATCAAGGACACGTGTCATCTTCTAAACGATTCATTTCCCTCCAAAATGATACATTCAATGCTATGTATAATCACCCACATCATTGTATAGGAATGGGAATTTTATGGTAATAGAAAATTGGTCAAACAATATCAAAGTAAAATTTGACTTAATAAGAGAATATCAATCTATCCTAATATTTTATTTTTAGGTATCAATAAGCATCTTAATTAATTTTAAAGAATGAGAATTAAAGAAAAATATATTATTTTTAGGTCTCAATTTTAAACTTTTAATATTTGAATTATTTATTTTCCAACTCATTAATACAATATTCAACCATTAATTTAAGTTTAAATAAAAAAGTTAACATTAATTAAATATTTATTAGATTCTCTAATTTGACACTAAATTATATTGTGTTATAAGTTTTGGATTATTGTTGTGTCAAACAATCTATCTATACTACATACTAAAGCTATTGTTATCAAGGACACGTGTCATCTTCTAAACGATTCATTTCCCTCCAAAATGATACATTCAATGCTATGTATGATTCACATCATTGTATAGGAACGGGAATTTTATGGTAATAGAAAATTGGTCAAACAATATCAAAGTAAAATTTGACTTAATAAGAGAATATCAATCTATCCTAATATTTTATTTTTAGGTATCAATAAGCATCTTAATTAATTTTAAAGAATGAGAATTAAAGAAAAATATATTATTTTTAGGTCTCAATTTTAAACTTTTAATATTTGAATTATTTATTTTCCAACTCATTAATACAATATTCAACCATTAATTTAAGTTTAAATAAAAAAATTAACATTAATTAAATATTTATTAGATTCTTTAATTTGACACTAAATTATATTGTGTTATAAGTTTTGGATTATTGTTGTGTCAAACAAGTATCTAAACTTATTATATGATATATGTACTAATATACTGAACGAGAAAAAAAAAAGTGTCTTATTGACGCGTGTCAAGCTATGGTTGAAACTTTTCCCGCCTAATTAATCAGGTTATAGTAGTCAATTGCATCAATACATTTAATTTCTCTTACACGTCAAATATTATTTTCTCTATATTTATTATAGTTAACAAATAACAAATTAATATCATGATAATTTAAACTAAATTTGTCTATGTTTAAGAAATTATTTAATTTTTTAAAAAATTTTCCGTGCTTAACACGGGATTCAAGCTAGTACTTAACTAAAGTGCTCATGATGTGTATCATGCATGGTGATTTATAGTTGAGTAGTAGTATAATTGGATATTACCTCTTAAATTGGATGCTAGAATTATATCTTGAAAAGAAATACACAAATTAGTGAACGTATGTTTTTGATGACCATTAAAAGTAGTAAAAGTTGAAAAATGTACAATCGTACCATATAAGATGACTCTTTTGTTGTGCATTTATAAGTTCAAATTAGATTGCATGAGTTACTTTCAATGTACACTACTTTAATTTTATTAGCCATCTTTTGTAAACTCTCAATTTACATTGCATTGCATTAAGGAACGTGAAAGGAGTGGTTAAAAAAATTACCGAATATTGATTAGCCTTACATCAATTTATGAGTTATATTCTCTTATAAAGCTAAAAACGACATTATTAATATTAATATTAATATGAATTTGTAGAGTCTATGTCAATGTCAAGTATTCTATTACAATTAAAACCACTTAAAATAAAATTCTTCATTGATAATTTGAATTGCATTAGAGAAGATGAAGAGATTAGTTCCAAAACAACAATCTAACGTTATAAGTGTGACAATTGACAAAATGATTTCAAAATGCAATATATTGTGACACTTGGCACAAAATGTTTTCAAATTAGTAAATTTATGATAATGATGATGATGCCTATATAGTCTCAACTTTTATATAATAAAGCACACTAGTAGGGTATGTAGGAGTGTTCAATGGTCCAAATCCGGACTGGAACCGGAATCTCGAATATGCTAAGACCGAAGATCAGACCGGTTACATCCGGTCCGATCTAACCCGGATTCCTTCCAGTCCGGTCCGGGTTTGAATTTGTTAGACCGGATTTAATTTTTGATACCAAAAATAAATTAAAAAATGAAAGATTTTGAAATAATTTAGCAAATTAATTATTAAAAAGTTAAAATATTTGAATTAAAAATTTATTTTGTGTTGAAAATAAAATATTTAAAGCCCTTTAAATAAGTATATACATAATAATTGTAAATATTATTCCCCTTTAAAAATCACTTTTATGTACATCCGGTCCAACTCGGGTTTAGACCGGACCGGAAACCCGGAATGGTGAATAAATAAGACCCGGAGAACGGATCGGATGCAACAGGTTCGGTTTGGTCTCAATCGGTTCCGGTCTGGACCGCCGATTCGGTCTCATTTTGCACACCCCTAATTGTAGTCCTAAAAAGTCATTGATCAATTGGGTTGATCCAAACTCGACGAAAATCAAGCCGATATCGACCTTTTTGGGTTGGTGTTGGAGTATTGTCATGTTCTAGAGGGATGGTTATGGGGCGGTTTGGTGTGGGTCCTGACCCAGACCCATATATTTTTATGGATCTGGACTCCAAGAGTCTAAACTTTTTAGATCCAAAACCAGACCCTTCTGATTTGATGGGTCTAGGATTCTTAATGGGTCTAAAAAAGTTTCTTGACTTGTCAAATTTGAGTCTTTTGTAAGTCATTTTTTTTCATATATTTGTAATGGACTTACTAGTTATTAGCGTATTTTATAAATATTTAATATTTTATTTAATATCTATAGCATCATCCATATACCTTTAAATTCTATTACAAATACTAATTGGAGTCCAAAAAATTTCAATACAAAGTACCAACTCAAGAGAGAGGCAGCACCCATACCGACTTCATGCTGCCTGTGATAATCAAACATCAAAGTTAACACGATTTCCTTCATCACAACAACTCCTAACTTCTGTTACCAAAAGAGTAAAAATATTTATTGCACATTTGATTCTATATTGGGGCATAAAACAAATACCAAAGTCAGAAACAATTTACAATTAAGTTTATTGATCATAAAAAAATGATTATTCAATAGATATACGGGTTTGGATTTGGGTCTACGGGCAAGTTTAGAGTTCAAGTCCAGAGGTCGGTTTTGGGTTTGAGGGTTCGGACCCAAACCCAAAACTATTATTTATTTTTGAGGTTCAAATTCGACCCGAATTTGATGATTTTCAAAGAATAAGATCCAAACTCTTGAAACGAGGCGGGTTAGGGGCGAATCCAGTAGGATCCTGGACTCATGAGTCATGACCATCCCTATAATCGTGACATACCTTTCAATTCACTCTAACGTTTGTCTTCAATAAGCTAGTTTTTCTAGCATTGTTACCAATTGAAAATATGACATACCTTTCAGAAATCAAAATGTTGTACTTCCTCCGTTTCGTAATACTCGCTACATTTTTCATTTTGGGAAATTTCATATTACTTGCTACATTTTCTTTTTTAGTAAAAAACCAATCATTTGAAGTTATACCTACTCCTATTTTTATCCTACCCTATATCTAATTACTCCTATTTTTCTTTTTCATTTTTCAACAAATAATATTAAAAAATTCCAAAAAGCAACTTTCCACCTACTGCTCATCATTGCACAAT
>CM033456.1:12702426-12753410 GCA_019425755.1 Amaranthus cruentus
TATAATTTTTAGGAGGAAATCTTGAGGGTTATCCTTGTTTGGGTTAGATTGCCAAGTCTACCACTTCACTGTTGGGGGGAGGAAACGTTGAGCAGGATTGTGAGTGCCGTTGGTGTCCCGGTCCTTGCAGATGAATGCACTGCTAAGCAACTTAAAGTATCCTATGCGAGAGTGCTTGTGGAAGTGGATATAACACAGGAGTTTGTTAAGGAGATTAGAATTCGAGATAACACTGGACGGGAATTTATGCAAAAAGCCATCCCTGAGTGGCGTCCTTTCTTTTGTCGTAAATGTAGTAAAATAGGGCATGAATGCAAAGATGCGAGTGGTTCCAATAAAATCCAGTAGGAGGGTACGGGGAAGGAGGAGGAAAAACATAAGGGAGATGAAAAAATGTGGATTCCAGCTCCAATTGCAAGACTTATGCAGGGCATTACAAGTGTGGATGAACTTAGAGCAAAGATTGCTAAAGATGGAACACAGGAAATCAGTAGAGATGAGTCTATCAGCGTTAAGCCAAATAGCCAGGAAGAGCAGCACTTCAACCATGAAAATGGGCATGAAGAAGAGTAGAACCAAGGCTAGACGCCTGTAGCACCGGGGAAAGATGCACGAAGGGGCCAGAATAGACCACATAACAGCAACCGTAATTCTGCCACAGAGACAGTGTACAGAAATGAAGGATGAGGGCAAATGTGTGACCAACCAGCAGCGAGTGTTCTTCAAAATAGGGAAGGGAACCCTCTAATTCCCTCACATAAAGGATCCTAGCCTCATGGAACGTGAGGGGCATGAATAGCCCCATACAAACCATGGAAGTTAGGAACTTTCTTGTAGGTAATAATGTTAGTGTGATTGGTTTAATGGAGACCAAAATTAAAGAACCAAAGGCAAAAAAAATTCAAAAATGCTTAGCAATAACTGGAATTGGATTACGAACTACACTCATCATGAGAAAGGTCGTTTGTGGGTTGGTTGGAGACAGGATAGGTGTAAGCTGGAGACTTGTGAGACTCACCAGCAGTTCATTGCAACTAAAATTACTCCTATTAACACGAAAGACAGTTTCCACATTATGTTTATTTATGGTTTACACAATGTGCGGGACCGTAAAGAGATGTGGAAGGGGTTGGAGAAGATTGATTATAATTCGCCTTGCCTCTTCATGGGGGATTATAATGCTATCTTCAAGGAAGATCATAGAAAGAATGGCTCTCAGGTGTCTACGTACGAGACATATGACATGTTGCAGTGGTTGGATAGTAAAGAGCTGTACCCCATCGGTGAAAAAGGCCACAAGTACTCATGGTCTAACAGAGAAAAAGGAGATAAGCGCACCCTAACAAAGATTGATCATGCAATAGGGAATATACAATGGTTGGATTGTTTTAGCCATGCTAGTGTCCACTATGCTAACCCCCAAACTTCAGATCACACTCCTCTCATCCTGAATCTCACAAAGCTCGATCATAACCAAAGCAAACCGTTCTGCTTCTTCAACTACTTGTGTGAGCATAAGGACTTCCTAAAGGTGGTCAATGATGCATGGAAGATCAAAGTTAAAGGCTTTGGTAGGGATGGGCATGGGTCGGATCTGGGTCGGGTCCAGCAAGACCCAAATCCAGACCCTAATTTTTTTATTGGACCCAGACTCGGACCCAAATTCGTAGGGTCTAAAAATTTTGGACCCGGACCCAAATTTGTAGGGTCTAAAAGCCGCTTTGGGTTACAAAGAATCTGGTACAAGCTGAAAATGTTAAAATTGGCCTGAAGAACCTTCACACAAAGGAGTTCGCAGGGATAGAGGACAAAATCAGAAAGTGGGAGGAGATCCTCGACAAAGTTCAAAATGAGCTGCAACACCGCCCCACCAATGAAGATTTTCACCAGCAAGAGAAAGATGCAATTACTCAGGTTAGAAAATGGAGGGAAATTAAAGATAAAGCGCTCCTCTAGAAGGCTAGAATCAACTGGATGCAACATGGGGATGAGAACTCTGCTTATTTTCATGCTACTATCAAAGAAAGAAGGGCTACGAATAGTATCTTTGAGCTGCAAGACAAAGAGGGCACATGGCTAAACACTACGCAAGAGATCCTAAATGAAATCACAAAATTTTATCAAAACCTCCAAGGTACTTAAGCAACCAACATAGAGGTGATTGATAGGGTTACTATGAGGAAAGGCCCCCAGATCGACAATACCAACAATCAGATGCTTATCCAGGATGTGAGTGAGGAAGAGATGAAGAGGCTCTGTTTGCGATGAATGACAACAAAGCTCCGGGTATTGATGGTTTTAATGCGTGTTTCTTTAAGAAGAATTAGGATATCATAAAAGAAGACATGATCACAGCCATCAAAGATTTCTTCAGTAGTGACTCTATGTTCCCCCCGCTCAACTGCACTTCTGTTACTCTTATCCCAAAAGTGACAAATGCAAGTAAATTAGGAGACTTCAGACCGATTGTCTGCTGCACGTTATCTACAAGATCATTTCTAGAGTCCTTGCAGGTAGACTTCAGAAGGTGATGGGGACGGTTATTGATCATGCCTAGTCTGGTTTTATCCCCAAGAGGCAAATGGCTGATAACATTCTACTACCTGCGGAGCTTATCAAATGTTACTCCCGCAAAAACAACAGTGCTAGATGTATGATCAAGATGGACCTTAGGAAAGCTTATGATTCGATCAGCTGGACATTTTTGTTTTCCGTTATGGAAGAGATGGGTTTTCCTACTAGGTTCGTCGGGTGGATTAAGGCATGTGTCACGACAGTTTCTTTCTCACTGCTGGTGAATGGCACACCTCTTAAGCCCTTTGATGCAAAGAAAGGTTTACGACAGGTTGACCCCATATCCCCTTATCTCTTTGCTATAGCCATGGAATACCTGTCTAGAATCATGCACAATCAGAAAGCCTCTGCGACCTTTCACTTTCATCCCAGATGCAGAAAGAACAACATTACTCACCTTCTGTTTGCAGATGACCTCTTCCTGTTCTGTCGAGCAGATATTTCCTCAGTTCGTAACCTGATGTCCTCTTTCAACCATTTCTCCAAGGCTTCTAGGTTAGAGGCTAACACAAACAAAAACAATGCATACATCTCCGGGGTTGATAGCCAAAGTAAAGAGCGTCTCTAGAAGATCTTACACATGGATGAGGGTGTTTTCCCTTTCCGTTACCTAGGGGTCCCTCTCCACTCCAAGAAGCTCAACTCTAGAGACTGTAGACCGCTGGTGGACAAACTTATTGGTAGTATTGGTTTCAGGTCCTCTCGTCTTCTCTCATATGCTGGTAGGTTTCAACTTGTCCGCAGTGTTATTGGGGGTATGATTAACTTCTGGGATTAAATCTTCTGCCTCCCAAAAAAGCTGATCAAGATGGTAGAAGATGTTTGCAGGACTTTCATCTGGACAGGGAAAGATGGTCTCTCTAGGAAAGCTGCGGTGGCTTGGAGCCAAATGGTCTTACCTTTCTCAAAGGGGGGTCTTAACTTGAGAGATATGTACATTTGGAACAAAGCTGCAATTCTCAAGCATCTGTGGAATCTGACTAGTAAAAAGGACAACTTGTGGGTTAAATGGGTTCACAGCTACTACATGAAAAATCTGGAAGTCCAAGATGTGAGAGTCTCTATTCATGCCTCCTGGACTTTCAAGAAGATCATCACGCAAAGAGAGCTCGTGGAAAGATTAGGAGGTTGGGAGGCCATGACAAAAGGGAATGCTTTCACTATTGGAAGAGTCTACGACTTACTCATTGCTGGAGCCCCCAATGTCCCCTGGGGAAACATCATGATCAGGAATATTGCAAGTCCAGGTGCAAAATTCATCACATGGCTAGCTATCCAGAACAGGTTAGCTACTAAGGATAGAATTGGGAAATGGCTAGATATCACAGATGACAATTGTGTTTTGTGCAATGGAGCTAGTGAAACAGTTCACCACCTTCTTTTTGACTGTTAGAATGCTCGTGATATTAGGAACATGCTGTTCAGATTCCTTCCGCACACATTAAATGAGCCCAATCTCGAGGCTGAAATTCAAATGATGAGTAAAATCAACAAAAAGAAAACTAATCGGATGGAGATGATCTAAACCATCTAGATGCATATATATATATATATATATATATATATATATATATATATATATAATATATATATATATATATATATATATATATATATATATATATATATATATATATATATATATATTATATATATATATATATATATATATATATATATATATATATATATATATATATATATATATTTAGCTTTTGGTGGCTCATCGGAGTTAATTCCGCTGAGTCCTCTTGTTTTCTTCATTTTGGTATATAATACAAATCATTTGGCAATATATATATATATATATATATATATATATATATATATATATATATATATAATATAAATATATATATTATTATAGTTTATGCTATACTATATATTTAATAATATATAATTATTATATTATTAACATATACTATATATGCATATCATATTATATATATATACATACTATACATATATATACATTACTATAATATATATATATACATATGAATATTATTATTATACATATATAATATATATACTATATATATATATTATATAATATATAATATATATATATATATATATATATTATATTGTTTTTATATGTGTGTGTGTGTGTGTGTGTGTGTGTGTGTGTGTGATTCGGTAACAGTTAAAATCAGAACTATTGTCGAAGATGGTATGATTCTCAAATTGGGGGACGGGTCTTCGATCAAATTATGGCATGATAATTGGTGTGAAGAAGGAATTCTTAAACGGTCCTATCCAAGATTATTTGCTATCTCCCTACAGAAATCTTGCTTTTTAAATCATATGGGGGTATGGGACGGACATTCTTGGTCCTTGAATCTTAGATGGCGCAGGGCGCTCTATGAATGGGAGTCCAAAGAGGTGACGAGGTTAGAAAGTTGTTTGGCTCTTAAACTTCCTCAAAGAGATGGTGTCGATGGCATTGCATGGCGTGGCGCATGTTACAATTCTTTCCCTATTAAAATCATTGTTGACAAAGCTTTTGAATCGTGTTTGCTCATTATTTCCAAGCAGGTTATAAATTCGATATGGCTCAAGTACGACCCCCCTCGTGTTCAAATAACGATGTGGATGGCTTGTTTGGAAAAATTAAAAACGGGTGACCTTCTTCTTGCGAAGGGGATTATTGATGCCCAACAAGCTCTTTGCCCTCTTTGTAACATGCAGGTGGAATCGAATGCGCATATTCTGTTTACTTGTCACTTCTCCTGGAAAACTTGGATGAAAATGCTAGAATGGTGGGGGGTGATAGGTGTTCTTCAAGAGCATTGTGAAAGCTTCATTATGGCGTGGAGTGGGCTTATGAAAAGTCACAGATGAAAGAGACTATGGAATCTTATTCTAGGATGTGTGATTTGGTCTTTGTGGTATGTTAGAAACAAAACAAAATTCGAATCCATCCCCCCAGATTTCAATCTCTTTATTTACAATCTGAAAATTAGAATTGGTGTTTGGGCAAAAGAGCTACTACATGTCGTGAATGCCTCCGCTCTTGATACATGCCACAACCTTGATGTTGTTTTAGCATAGTCTTCCTCCTTTGGTTTTTGGCTAGACTCAACCGTCGATAAATCTTGTTCTTATTTTGTTCATTGATAATTTTATTTTTGGTGATCTGTTTGTATGATTTAGGTTTGGTGTCGAAGTATTTTCTGATGATGATCTAGCGGATTTTTGGTGTGTAAGGTGTAGTCATCATCTTGGTTATAATGGTGTGTAAGGTCTTTTTCTTTTAACCCTCTTAGATGCATAGCCCACCCCTATGCTTTCTTGGGTGGCCTGTTTCTTGTTCCTTTGTCCAATGGCTTTTTCCCCTCGCGGGGTTTTTTATGCCGGTGGGCTTAGGTGTCCAAGTTTCAGTGTTGGTATTTTCGTTATTTATATATTTCCATTTCCGAATATATATATATATATATATATATATATATATATATATATATATATATATATATATATATATATATATATATATATATATATATATATATATATTTTGTCAAATGATTTGTATTATATACCAAGGAGAAAACAACAAAAACAGTCAGGCAGGAAATTAACTCCAGCCGGACCCACCATAAACGCTGACGCTCAAACAAAAACTAAGAGCGAGAGCCCAAAAAAGCCCTAACTAGCTACCTAGTTACAAGCATATCTACCATTCTACTGTTAATTCTCCCTGCAATTCTAAACACTATACAATCAGCTACCTTTTTCCTACTCATACTATGGTTGTCAAAAGTCTTTTTGTTCCTCTGCATCCATATGGAGTAAATCATTTCCGTCCATAGCCCTGCTATCAGCTTGGCCCTATCCGTCTTCTTCTTATTAAGCTTGTTCATCTCTAGGATTTCCGCCTGGAACGAGGTCCCCTCCAGCCTACGGGGAAGGAAGCTGAAGATGCGAGCCCGAATTTCTTGAGCATTCGGGCACTCATAGAATATGTGATGAGTTGACTCAGTAGTCCCGTTACAAAAGACACAACTGTCATCATCGAGGTCCACCCATTTCCCAATTCTATCCTTGGTGGCCAACCTGTTTTGGATAGCAAGCCATGTGATGAACCTGGCGCTCGGGCTTGCCACGTTCTTGATCATAATATTCCCCCATGTCACCTTCGGCGCTTTCGCAACAAGCAGGTTATAAGCCCTTCCCATCGTGAAAGTGTCCCCTTTAATGATGTTTTCCCACCCTCCCAGAGCCTCCACTAGCACTCTTTGCTTTATTATCTTCTTGAAAATCCAAGAGGCATGAATGGATGGGTTGACGTCATGGATCTCTTGCGCTTTCATATAATAGCTGTGTACCCATTTGACCCAAAGATTCTCCTTTTTTTGAACGAGGTTCCACAGGTGCTTGAGGATTGCAGCTTTGTTCCACAGATACATATTTCTCAGATTCAGACCCCCTTTAGAGAACGGAAGAACGATTTGATTCCAGGAGACCGCGGCTTTTCTCGAGAGACCATCTTTATCTGTCCAAATGAATGATCTACAGATGTCTTCTACCATCTTTATGAGTTTTTTCGGAAGACAGAAGATCTGCGCCCAAAAAATTTTCATACCCCCTATAACACTGCGCACCAGCTGGACCCTACCTGCATAAGACAACAGCCGAGAAGACCAGTACCCAATACGCCCTACAATCTTATCCACCAGGGGTCTACAATCCCTAGTGTTCAATTTTTTGGAATGAAGAGGGACCCCCAAGTATCGGAAAGGGAAGGCACCTTCTTCCATATTTAAAGCCTGAGCCAGCTGCTTCCTACTATGGTTGTCTAGCCCTGAAAGGTAGACATTACTCTTACTAGTGTTAGCCTCGAGCCCAGAAGCTATAGAGAACCTCCCGAAAGTTTGCATCAAACATTGAGCGGAGTTGTTATCAGCCCTACAGAACATGAGAAGGTCATCGGCAAACAGGAGGTGCGTAATGTTTTCTTTCCTGCACCTGGGGTGGAAGTGAAACCCAGGAGCACATCTCTGGTTATGCATCAGCCGAGACAGGTATTCCATGGCAATGGCGAACAAGTAAGGAGAGATCGGGTCCCCTTGACGAAGCCCTTTCTTTGCATCAGAGGGCTTGAGAGGCAAGCCATTGACCAGGATGGAAAAGGAGACAGTGGTAACACAAGCTTTGATCCAGTCGACAAACTTTGGGGGGAAACCCATTTTCTCCATAACTGTGAGTAGGAAATCCCAGCTGATCGAGTCATAGGCTTTCCGAAGGTCCATCTTGACCATACATCTCGGACTATTGTTCTTTTGCGTGTACCCTTTGATGAGCTCCGCAGCAAGAAGAATATTGTCTGCCATAAGTCTCCCTGGGATGAACCCTGATTGAGCTTAGTTTATAATCCCTCCCACCACCTTCTGGAGCCTCCCCGCCAAAATCCTGGATATGATCTTATAGATAACGGTGCAACAGGCAATTGGCCTGAAATCTCCCACTTTACAGGCATTGCTTGATTTGGGGATAAGGGTAACCGAGGTGAAGTTGAAAGGGCGGAAGATATTACTGCCAGTGAAGAACTCTTTTATAGCGCTAAGGAGGTCCTCCTTGATAATATCCCACGTCCTTTTGAAGAAGCACGCATTAAACCCATCAATACCCGGAGCTTTGTTGTCATTCATCCCATATAGCGCTTCTTTGATTTCCCCTTCAGTCACATCCTGTATCAGCATATGGCTATTGTTGTTCTCCACCTGCGGCCCATCTCTCATAAGAGTTCTATCAATAACCTCTAGGTTGGGGTTTGCAGTTCCTTGGAGGCTTTGATAGAATTTAGTGATCTCAGTGTGAATCTCCTGAGTGGACTTAAGCCAGTTGCCCTCTTGATCCTGTAGCTCAACGATTGTATTTGTAGCCCTTCTCTCGTTGATGGTAGCATGGACGAAAGCCGAATTATCATCCCGTTTTTGATCCAGTTGATTCTAGCTTTCTGGCGAAGGGCCTTTTCCTCGATATTCCTCCATTTTCTCACTTGCGTGGAGGCCTCTTTTTCATGCTTGTGGAGCTGAATGTTCATAGGGTCGCTTTGGAGATCAGTCTGAATGTTGTGAAGAGCCTCCTCCCACTCTCTTATTCTATTGTTGATACCTGCAAATTCTCTTGAGTGCATGTTTTTCAGGGCCTTTTTCACATTGATCATTTTGTGCCAGAGCTTTTGTAATCCTGCGCCCTTTACCCTGACCTGCCACGCTTCATCAACAGTCTTTAGGAAGTCCTGGTGCTCACAAAAGTAGTTGAAGAAACGGAACGGTCTGCTCTGGTTGTGCTCATGCCTTCTGAGGTTAATAATGAGGGGGGTATGATCTGACATTTGAGGATTAGCATAAAGGACCCTAGCATGACTGTAAGTGTTCATCCACTGAAGGTTCCCAATAGCATGATCAATTTTAGTAAGCGTGCGGCTATCTCCTTCTTCTCTGTTCGACCATGAGTACGTATGACCATTCTCGGGTAATGGGTGAAGCTCCTTAGTGTCAAGCCAGTGCAACATATCGTAGGTTTCATAGGTGGACACTCGAGCTCCATTCTTCCTGTGATCATCTTTGTAAATTGCATCGAAATCCACAATATAAAGGCACGGAGCATTAAAGTCTAGCTTGCTAAGATTATCCCACATGTCCCTCCTAGTGCTTACATTATGGAGGCCATAGACAAAAACAATGAAGAACACATCATTAGAATTGATGGGCGTGATTTTGACCCCTATGAATTGGCGGTGAGTCTCACACACCTCAGCTTTACATTTATCGTGTCTCCAACCCACCCACACTCTCCCTTTATCATGATGATTGTAGTTAGCATCCCAGCTCCAGTTGTTGCCAAACTTCTTTTGAATTTTGCGCGCATTCGAAGCCTTGACTTTAGTCTCCATCAAACCAACAATACTAATATTTTTTTCTGCAAGGAAGTTTTTGACCTCCTTTGCTTTTATGGGGCTATTCATGCCCCTCACATTCCAAGCTGTAATAATCATTGCACGAAGGAAATTCTAGGGTTCCCGTCCCTTTCACTATCCATGTTAAGATCGGTGTGCATATTCTCAAAATCACTTCCATTACCCATAGGTAACTCAATCTGCTCTATCCTGCTGTTGTTGCTAGTCACATTTTTTGATGTTCGTTTAGCTACTTTCCCAGGGGCCACTGGGGTCCAGGGACCTCCCTCTTCATCTATATGCTCGCTGGTTTCATTCGGTTGCTCTAGGGCACAATCTGAGTTTGCATCCATGGTCAGGCATTGCATCTGCCCAGTTTGTTCATTCTCCCCATCTTCACTCTTTTCATTGTTCATCTTAGATTTAAGCTCCTCTAAAGACTTAACCCCATTAACCACCTTTGCTACTGAAACCGGGATCCAAACCCTCTTATCATGTTTTTGTTTATCCCCTTCCTTTTCCTCTCCTTTCTTCGGCATTTCGTGGCCCTCCTTATAATCATGGCCTACCTTATTGCACTTGCGGCAATAGTATGGTGTCTATT
Source organism: Amaranthus cruentus (assembly GCA_019425755.1). Classification (NCBI taxonomy): domain Eukaryota; kingdom Viridiplantae; phylum Streptophyta; class Magnoliopsida; order Caryophyllales; family Amaranthaceae; genus Amaranthus; species Amaranthus cruentus. The sequence continues at coordinate 12,712,509 of CM033456.1, forward strand.
CCGGGATAGCCATTTGACAGAACTCATGACCCACATTGTCTCTCACTCTAATCTCTTTGGTAAATTCCTTAGTAATATCCACCTCCACAAGGACTCTCGCATAAGAGACTTTTAGTTGCTTTGCAGTACAATCATCCGCCAAGACCGGGACTCCTATAGCGCTCACAATTCTACTAAGTGACTCCTCCCCTTAGAGGTGAAGGGGTAGGCTAGGCAACCTAACCCAAACAGGGATGACCCTCAATATTTCCTCCTTAAAATCAAATTTCACATTCCATTGCTTCACAATCATGGGTGCTCTATTAAGGAAATAAGGACCATCTTTCAAGATGTCATTACATTCGTTCTCTGTGTTAAATTTCAAAATGAAATAGCCATCCTCATGGGCATGAATAATTGGCATGTTAACAGACACCCAATGCTTACGAACGAAGCCCTTGAGTATATCTACTGTTATATTCCCTCCAACAACATACACCACAACAGAATTTTCCCAAGTATTAATCAAGTCCACAACGTTCTCAATATGCACAATTTGTTGTCCATTTTCAATCAAAGGTGGAATAAATTTCAGGTTCATACCAGTTTTGGGGGATGGAATTGCAACCTTGTCTTTCCATGAGGTAGAAGGAATCGGCTGTTGCACGGGTACTCCACAGTCTCTGCCATTCAATTGGGGAAATTCAGCATCAAAATTCATCTTGTCTACGCTTTCTCTTTCGTTTTGTTCCACTGATAACTAGAGCCTGGTTTGTTCAATTTGACCCAGCCCTTGAATCTGAGTTTGAATCGTTCGTAATTGGGCTTTCATTTGCTCTAATTCCTCCTGAACCGGATTCCGTATGACTTCCCCCACCCCATGAACGGGCATAACCTCCTCTCTGGGCTCAGTCTCCTTCCAATTTTGGTCCTCCGCCCCCGTTGCCGAAATCTGCTGTGTCTCAGTCGAAATACCTAATTGAACCCCCTCACTTGAGCTGCGTGTGACCATTGATGTTCTAGGCTCCTCCCCTCTTCCTCTTCCTCCTCTCCCTCTGCTGGTTCTGCCGCCTCTCATTTGCTCTGAATCTGCCCTGCGTGTGACCATTGATGTTCTAGGCTCTTTCTCTCTTTCTATATATATATATATATATATATATATATATATATATATATATATATATATATATATATATATATATATATATATATATATATATATATATATATATATATATATATATATATATATATATATATATATATATATATATATATATATATATATATATATATATATATATATATATAAGGGAGGGGTTAATTTTGAACAGTTAAGTAAAAAACTGAATACATAAAGTGGAAAAGTTACCTGTTCCAGCCGATAACAAGGGGGTGGGTATGTTTTCAACAAATTATGAGAATAGTTGGGATTATTGAATAATAATTGATAGTAGGGATTATTTTTGGCCAACGGATGATAGTTGGGATTATTTTGAGCAAATTTTCCTAGTTTTTATATTATCGAGGCCACGAGGCTCTCAAGTTGTAAGACTTTATATTTTCCGCTGCTATTTATTTAAAGATTTTGAACCTTATTTCTTTATCCTTAGATTGTAATCGATCCTTTGACTAGTTTGAATATTGTTTTATTGTCCGAGTTCCTACCCGGAGTTTATATTCTTATGTAATTACCCGAGTTTGCCGTTATTTGGACTATTACATAATGTGTCTTAATGAGATGCCTTCATGAATTATATTAATTGATCTATTCAACTCATATATAAGGTGCGTCTCATAGTGAGATTGTCTCATACAACCCTTTGTGTTCGAAAAAACTATTCTTCAGTTATAAGGGATTATGTAAACAACTTTATAGTTTATTTTTATTTTGTTAATGTTCTTTTTTTTTAATATATGCATAGTAATTGTCTTTTATCAAATTGTTTCAACATTATTGTATCAAATATAACATGCTAATGTTAAAAACTTAACATGATAACATTACCATATATTCTTGCACCATTATTAAAAAAAATATCATATTTTTACATACGTAAACATTTAGTACGTACTCTAAACATAGCACATGTTTCTAGACTATCATTGTAATGTAGCAAGGATTATGAAATAAAAAAGTGTTGTAAGTATATTGAAATAAAGGATTTAACAACTAATTTTTGAAACCAGCAATAGTTTGTAGTGTAGTAAGAACAAAAAGAATGAATGCGGCGAAAACAGATATGGCCGCCCATGGATTGTTAAAGTATTGCCTCCTTAATATAGCTTTCCATTTATTCCATGGTGTCCACGCATATGCATTTAGTTCTCTACATATACCCTTGTAATAATATTCAGAGTAATCAATTGCTACATCATTGGTAAGATTGTTGATGAAATCTGCAACTGCTTCAACACTTCCAAGACCATTACGGATCAGAATCTGATTATCAACCAAAATTTGAACATCTTCACCAGTATTTATTAAATGATCAAGGAAGGATACATAGTCTGCAATATAAGTATTACCAATGGAGTAACATTGTTCAAAATAGAGGAGATTTTTAAGCAAAGTTTCCGTTGAGTCATATATCTTTATTTTAGGAATTTTTAAAACTCCTTTCTTATACTCGATATCAGGCAATTGAAGACTTTCACTTGCAATAATTTTAACTCCAGATGCTTCTAAATCCTTCAAAGTCAAATAACTTATTTTCCAAGCATCATCATCTGTAGACAAATCTTGTATATTTGGGTTACGAAGGTTTAAATTATGTAAGCAACATATCCAGTACAAGTGAAGCAAGTGCTCAACGTATATTACATCAACACTCTGACTTGCAATAGTGAGATCTTCTATAGAATCCACAGAATGAAAAAAATAAGTCCCAAGCATGGTAGGACAAGCAATATTTGTGAACGAAGAATTGGGAAAGATTAAACCAAATGAAGTCAGAAATAAATCATTGAGAATGAAAAATGGAATTTGGTTTTCCAACAAATATAGATCTCTCCATGCGCAATTCAATAACCGTGATAGTTTGTTCTGAATTTTTGGCTCCTCAAAAAATGGAGAAAAATGTGCTAAAAAAAAGTAGATGATGAATACAGAGTCCAAAAGCATCATATGTATGAAATCATTAGAAATAATACCTGAACTTTTTAATATATTTTTTTCATAACACGAACAAATTTTCGCTTCGCGTTCTCTCACAAAGTTAATATAAAACTCCAAGCTGTTCCGATGTGCATTCATCGGGTGTTTTAGAAACATATTAAAATAAATCCATTTTACCTCTTGCATGGCTTCTAGTTTTTGATCATTATAATAGACAGGACCGATCGAGATAGCTATAGGCCGATAAGCATCTTCACTTCCCTTACGGATATACTCCGGAATTGTGAAGATATAGGTAGGGGATAAATAATCGATGGATTCCAAATTGCTTTGCATAAAAGTTGCAACGTTTGAGCTTTGAATTTCAATGTTTTCTTCATATTCACTGATTTCCATCTACATTTGATATTTATAAAAGTCTTTAATTAGCTCACAGTGAAAGAATTTTACAATTATTGTATTGAAATTTCTTTCTTCTTTCATTGTTTTTCACAGTGAAAGAATTTTACAATCATTATAATAGACGTGGTACTTAGATAGAAATAACTAATAGAAATAGAAAATAGAAAAAGAAAATTTGTTTCTTCTTTCATTGTTTTTCACGGTGCTTGCACTCAATTGATCTAAATATAAGTGGACTATTTATAGATATCTTAATCGATATTAATTTCTGAGTCGATAGTACTTTGCATTACTCGATCTTTACATTGTTGTAGAAGTCACACATCAAAAGTTGTTAATTAAATTTTAACACTTTTATAGATTCATATAATATGATATACATGTTTTCTTGTGTTTTAAAAGTATACCAATTACAATTATTGTTATATTCCACAATTTTACATCGATGTATGTGTTTCTACAGTGACATAAGTGAGGCTCTTAAATATATTTATATGATCATAAAGTTTTTTAATACATATGAATTATTATTACTATTTATTCTATTAAAAGTTTTTGAAATCAGGTTAAAATTATATTATTAAAATTAGTTTTTATTAATGTGAATTAAAATTGATAATTAAAATCAGATTTTAACTAGAAAATTTTAATTTTTTTTTTTTTGCATATGCATCAAAATTCAAAATCCAAAGCTTAAATTTGGATTTTTGGAGTGACTTTGCTTGAAATTCCTTTGTTTTCTTGTTTTGAAATGATTGGTTTAACAATTTATTATTGAATTAATTTATTTTAATGAATTTAAACCAATATTAACAACAACAAAAGTTTTTTGTCCATAAACCCTAGTTTAAGTGCTTATTAATTAGTATATATTGTATGTTGATAAATTATATTATCTCTAAGATTTAAGTTATTAATATGTATTCAAGAAGATTTCTTCCATGAAGGTGATCAAAAGTATTGGTGGCACAAGATGGATGAGACCCAAGAGTCAATTTTTTTAATTTTTGTTTTTGTAATCTTATTTAATAGTTATATTAGGATTATGATGTGCCATATTAGATTTATTTTATTTGCATTTTAATTTTTCTTCTAAAGTAGTTGTTAATATATTTGTGTGTGTTTAGGTTTATTTAATTCTGGTTATTCATAGTTTACTCTTAACAGGCAATTAATTGTGGTTATTTATAGTTTACTTTTAATCTAATTTATAGATTTTTATCCACTACCACAAATTTGACTTTTTGCGACATTGGATTTAGTGACATTAAAAAATGACACTAATTTATATTTTTAGTGTAATAATTATTGGTTTTTATTTTAAGTTCCATTATAAAGGAATTTAGCGACACTTTATTTGGTTTTTAGTGGCATATGTAATTGTCATTATAGTCTATAGTGGCATTTGTGAGAAATGTCACTAGATCCTATGTCGCAAAAAGTTTTAGTGTGACTTTTTATTATGCTGCTAAAGGGTCTAATAATTGTCACTACATCTTCTATATATACCATAAGAAATTTTGAATAGCGACTGTTACGGGTTATAATCCCAATTTCTTGAAAAGATCCAAGTTACCTTTAGTCAACGGGTCAAAAGCTATTTTTACTCGTCAAAGTCAACCACCTTGAATAAGGTTAAGGAAGACCAACAGCAAGGCAGCAGTTCCTTGATTTGCCTGGGTCAAAGGCACTTCTCCTGAAAGATTATTTTTAACTCCCGATAACCGCCCTCCAGAATGTTTCTTCTGACACAAAAGTAACTTCCAACGGTTACCTAGGCAAGCAATAACCTCCCAGCAGAGGTAACTTCCAGAAGCAGGCCATAAAAGAGAACAGGGACTCCAATAACCAGGTTACGCAATCCAACTCTACACACATACTACTCCTTACTATTTCTCTGGTCTGACTTAAGCATCGGAGGGCTCTTCCGGGACATCAGCCCCGGTTTAGTTTTCCTTGTGGTTGCAGGAACACCACACGCGGCGGTCGGATCATCTCACTTCCTTTAATCTGAAGGTACTTCCCTCTTATCATCCCCTCACAAATTCGACCAATTCTCAGCAGAAACAGCGACATTTAAATTAAATGTCGCTAAATATATCTCACTAAAAGAAAATTAAGTTTTCGTGATCATATATGATTATAACATTTTTAAAAGAATAATAAAATATAAAAACTGAGTATAAAATATAATATAAATTTTGATGTAAAGACTTAAGATTATATATATGATAATAAAAAATTAAGTTATTTTATTTTTGTCTTTCTATTATTGGATCACTTCTTAATGAAGCAAACTTTATTTTTACTTAAGATTTAAGATAAAAAAAATTATAGGTTTATATGATTATAAAATATTTCTAAAAAGAATAACAATATATATAAATTGAATATAAAATATAATATTAATTTTGAATTTATGACTTAAGATTGTGTATATGATATAATAAAAAAATTAAATATTTTATTTTTATGTCAATGGTTGGATCACTTTAAAATGAAGCAAAGTTTAATTTATATTTAGATTTGGGATAAAAAAGATTATAGCTTTATATAAGAATATATATTTATAGTCAATCAAAATATATGGAGTATATTTTTGATGAGGTAATTATTTTCTTAAATATCAAGGCAATCATCAAAAGTTTCCATGTCAACAATAAAAAAGGCGGGAAATTTTTTAATGAGAAATACGTGTCATAAGTCATTTCTTCATTAGTATATTCAACTAGATAAATTTTCATACCAAGTACGGTTTATGAATTATTTAAATAAAAAATTAGCAATCTTATATAACTATTAACTTCTTAAGTATATTTAAACTATAAATTGATTGTTTTGATAACTATAAAAGTATTACTATTAGACTGAGATACATATTATTAATATATTTCTATATAAAACATAATCATAAAATTATGCACTAAATAACATAATCATATTATTTAAATATAGTTTTTTTAATATAGTCATGTAAGTAATATACAAGATTATTTATGAAAAACTTTCAAGATCATTTTCTTTTCTTAATTTATTACAAATTTATTTTAATGAAAATTAATAATTTACATAAATAATTAATATGTTATTATTCGATACTTATCCATTGTTATTAAAAAATATTACATAATTTAGATAATTGTATATGGTAAAAAAATTAGTAAATAAGGTAAAGCTTTAAAATCTTCTGTAAATAATCAATTAAACAAATCTAATTAGAAAGATATACATGATATGTTAAAAATATTTTCCTAATAAGAAAATGAAAAGAACGGGAAATTTTTTTAATGATGATTGATTGATGATTTTTATTGAGTTAATTATTTTCTTAAATATCAAAACAATCATCAAATTGTTTCCATGTCAACAATAGAAAAAAGACAGAAAAACTTTTAATGAGAACGTGACACGTGTCATAAATTGTTTCTTTATTTGTGTACTTTATTTATTTATTTATTTATTATTATTATTATTATTATTATTATTATTATTATTATTGTTTTTTTGAATATATTATTATTATTATTATTATTATTATTATTATTATTATTATTGATGACTAAATTCCTAATTGATCGAAATTGATGATTCTATAGGATTTAATTAGGTTTTATGAATTGTCCATCAAGCATGTGCTCAACTGCTCATAAAGGATACTTAAAAGAATAGTAGACTTTTGCACATAGTTATTTTCTTCTAAAATCTATGCACACTTTAAACATCAATTCACACTCACCTTAATATTTATTTATTAAGGTGTAGTAACTGTAATGAACTTCTTGGTGGAAAGTCTGTATTATATATATTTCACTCCTATGTTTTATTTTGATCTAGAGTGATTTATTTTGGTGTGCTTTATTCTAATGATTTTTTCCCTTTCGAAATTTTTTATGCCGACTGTCTTAATCTTCTCTTTTTCAGTGTTTTGATTTATATTATTTCTAAATTTTTTTAAAAAAATATTTATGACCAAATACTTTCAATTTAAAAGCCCTAATTTCAACTATAAGCAAAGAGATAACGTGTCACAATAATTATACATTGGACATGCTAGTATTAATTATAAAAAATTGAGACGTACCTCAGAATCAGCCTGGACCAATAGATTAGACTATATGCCTATCCAATAAACAAAAAATGTAATAATTAAATTTGGAAGAAAATTAGCATATGATAGTAGAATATTGCATTGTAAAGAAAGCAATATTTAATTACTTGTATTTTCAACATGGGAAGTCATACGAATTTCTATATATAATAAATTATATTGTAGCTTCAAGTTAACAAAAATGACAGATTCAAAAGTATTGTAATGAAGCAAAGCAAAAAAGATATGCGGACGGCAAAGAATAAACAAAGATCATGTTTATTTTCTTGAATGAGAATAGATAATATACTTTTCCATTCCATTAAGGCACCAGATTAAATAAACTTTCAGGGCCCGTTTGGTAATTGGTAATAAATGAAAGGCATCAAAATGATTTGTAATACAAATTTTCTTAATATGTATCATGTCATTTCCATGGTATTGAATGTATGATCGTAAAAAAATTTTGTTTATGATTTTTCATTACCATCAGACTAATACCACCTTAAAATGATGATGTATTGAATGAATTTTGTGAATAAAATGAGATTGTCGAAGGAAAATAAGCATAACCAATAATTGTCAAGAGACAACCAAAACTACCCTAACTTTCATTATCATTCCTTCATTATCATTCCCACAAATGCCGATTAACAAACAGACTGCAAGTGTACTTAGTATGTTTCTCCCTTTGAGGGCAACCCTCTGTTGATTATTAAATAAAATTTTATTGTCTCTATTTTTGAGGATTATCTATTAGTGAAAGAATATTTAGGTAATTAGTATGTAACTTAAAGTGTTTATTCAGGTAATCAAGTTAATTGTAGGTTAAATATTTCAGATCGGTTGGAAAACGGAGTTTGTGACTATATTGTATTTTACATAATAGTAAATTATTTTTTAAGTTAGGTCCGAGTTTGGTTATAAGGTTGAGCAAATTTCAAGTCATCATGTCTGTTTTAAATACCTCTAGTTGCAACAGATATAGTAACATTTTTTTATACAATATATTATATATCACTATTAGGTGACGGTTTTTTTAGCTAATTAGATTGAATATAATATTTGAAACTTTTAAAATCAATCATTCAAATTTTTGTCCATAGTATTATAATAAATTTAATTATTGGCTAACTTCAAAGAATTCATGCATGCATAATAACCTTCTTTTACTGATTCAAATTTTGTTTTTTTCTTTAAAAACTGGACGTATTTTGTTAAAGAAAAACAAAAGTATGTATTTTTTAGAGAATGCTATTCTAAAACTATGAATTATTTTAAGTAAATCAATAGTTAAATTTATTTAATTAATAAATAAACAGGAGTTTGAATTATTATAATTATTTTTCCTTAAAATATTTATTCTTAGAAAAAAAAATACTTTTGGTTCATGATCTGTTAAAGCAAGTAACAATATTCTTGATTATGACGTTAACTTTGACACTTAATCGAACATGCCTTAGAGTGTACTTTGGAAAATAACGATAGGATGTGTCGAGTTGCGTAAGTTTGAAGTTTGGAACGTTTGATGAGATGTTGCTTGTGCAACAAAGTTTGATGTGTCAGAAGCTCCGCTCGACCAGCTGAAGGTCGCTGACCCGTGCTTTATGGTGAGTAATTGGGAGGTTCTAAGAATGATACTCACCTTCCACTATAAAAGGGAGTATCATTCATAGAACAAGACTCACCACAAACACACTTGTTGACAGGGCTTTAGCTTTATAAGAAACTTGAGAGTGTTCTTATTTTGCTTTAGTATTTGTGATCTAGAGAGGTTGTTCTCAAGATAAGGGAGAGTTTATTATACTTGTAATTGTTGAGTTCAATATAATAAACATCATTTGAGTGGGAGGTATCCAAGATACCTCATAAACACTTGTGTTCTTTTACATTATTTTTCTTAGTGTTTTTTCATTGCTGAACCTCGGTGTGCCGTTCATTTCAATTGGTATTAGAGCAGGGAGATCATTTGGGCTATTTGGGGTGTGAAAGTGAAGTTAAAAGAACAATAAAAACACAATGTGTGAAGAGGGAAAGTTCCTTATTCAATTGTTTGATGGAAAAATCAACTTTGCTATTTGGAAAAGCTCCATGGAGGGCTACTTGGTGCAACAAGGCATCGATGATGCTTTGTTGAAAGAGAAGCCAAATCATATTGAGGAGGCAAAATGGACACACATAAAGAAGAAGGTGGTAAGCACAATCCGGCTTGCCATTGCACCCGAAATCAAGTATAACTACTTGAAAGAGACTAATCCCGGTGAGTTGTTAGAAAAACTACAAGCGGTGTATGCTTCTAAATCTCTAACAAATAAACTTTGCTTGAGGTGGGAGTTGTATCAACTCATGAAGGATGAGGATACAACGATGCAAGACCACATAAACACATTCAACAAGTTGGTGTGCCAATTGTTCAATGCGGATGAAAAGTTGACCGATGAAGAGCAAGCCTTACTACTCTTGGCTTCACTTCCCAAGGACTATAGAAACATAGTCCAAACATTGCTCATAGGTAGGGACTCTATTACTCTTGATCAAGCATTGGCGGCGTTAAGAAAGAATGAAAGGTTCATTGTGAGAAGAGAGGGGAAAAAGAAGAAGAATGTTGGGGATGGCTTGTTTAGTGAGGGTTCTAATAGAAGTAGAACCAAGAAAAAGGATATCAAGGAAGGGGTAAGTCTCATGGGAGGGGTGACCTTAGTGACGAAAAGTGTTACTATTGTAAGAAGAAGGGGCACATACAAATGATGTGCAAAGAATTTAAGGAAGACCTTAAGAGGATGAAAAGCTTAAGGGATGGGAAAAATGACAATGAGGGTAGCGGGAGTACCGCTCTAGGCATTGGTAGTGATGATGACTATGATGGGGCTCTATTAGTTGATGGGGGAGTGGTTCATAGCAAGGAATGGGTAATGGACTCCGGTTGCTCATTCCACATATGTTGTGAGGAAGAAAAATTTACTAAGCTTAGTTATGGGGATAATGGCCTTGTTACTTTACCAAATGATGAGAAGGTGAAAGTAGAAGGTATTGGGGGGGTTATGATTGAGACTCTCGAAGGTGTTAAGAGAAGACTCGGTGATGTGAGATATGTACCTAAGTTTGAGAGGAATATTATATCATTGGGTAGACTTGAGTGTAAGGGATGCACTTTCAAAGCGAACGGAGGAGTTTTGAAAGTCATTAGAGGGAGCTTTGTGCTCATGAAGGGTATTCGGAGTAAGAGGAGCTTGTATGAGTTACAACTTGGTTGTGGTAGCCTAGGCCACAAAAGTGATGGTGTTGTGTTTGGGTCAAAGAGGGTTACATATGAGGATGACAAGAATATTGCACTTGAGGGGGGGATTGTTAAAGCAAGTAACAATATTCTTGACTTTAACGTTAACTTTGAACACTTTATCGAACATGCCTTAGAGTGTACTTTGGAAAATAACGATAAGGATGTGTTGAGTTGCGTCAGTTTGAAGTTTGGAACGTTTGATGAGGCGTTGCTTGATCAAAGCAACAAAGTTCGATGCGTCAGAAGCTCCGCTCGACCAGCAGAAGGTCGCTCGACCGGTCGAGCGGGAGAGGGTAGGTCGAGCAGCATGTTCAGAATGAGACAGAGGGTATTCTGAAGTCTCGCTCGACCCGAGCAAGAAGTGGCTCGACCCGAGACAGAGGGTATTCGATTCCTTTGCAGTTTCATATTTAAGGAACAAGATAATCAAAGAATTGAATGAATGAAGCCATGGGAGAGTAAGAAGAGAGAAGGGGAAGAAGGAGAGAAGATTTTTATTATTATTGTCTTAGTAATATTACAAGTATATGTAAAGTATTTATACTAGTAATTACTACTATCTAATGTAAACTACTAGATTCCCACTACATATTCCAACACCCCCCCTCAAACTGGAATGGGTGGAACAACCATGACAATTTAAAACAGAGCCGAGTGAAGGTGATGATGCTGAGCTTGAGCTATCAACGAATCGGAAACTAACTATGTAATGTCAAAAATAGTAGACAAAACTCGAACAGTAGTAGACAAAGCCTTAGAAACCAAAGCATAAACTACAAATATCAAAATCATAACAATCCCAACATGAACAACAAACGCAAGATCAACATCGAATCAAGTCCATCAATACACAAACAAAGAAGAATGGATGGAAAATGAGGAAATGTGTTTAGGAGAGAAAAGGAATGGAAATGAAGAATTTATTTAGAATTTGTAAAACAGATGAAAGACAATAACAAAGGATCGAAAAAATAACCTCTTTGGGTCTGAAAATGGCCACTTGGGTCCATAAAAATGAGCCTCATTGGGTCTCAATGAAAATTGATCACATAGGATCACAAAACTGACCTCTATGGGTCTTGAAAACGACCATCTATTGGTTTTGAATAGCTGATCACAATGGATCATCAAACAAAGGCCTCTATGGGCAATCAACAAGCCACTATGCGCAATCAACAAGCCACTATGGGCAAAATGGCCAACTATGGGTCTCAATCAAAACCTCTATGGGCAAAATGACCAACTATGGGTCTAAAAATCAAAGCCTCTATGGGCAAATCAAAGCCACTATGGGCAAATACGACCAACTACGGGTCAAAATTGATCACTAAGGATCATTAAAAAAAGCCTCAAAGGTGAAAGAAATGACCTTCTTAGTCACAAAACTGAGAAATGTATCAATTCGAACAAACAAGAAAACAATAGGATATCAAACAAACGCTTGGCAATTTGATTAATAACCCAAGAAGAACAAACTTTAGAATTTGAGGAAGAATAGGAGAAAAGGAAATGTGTTTGAGAAAGGAATGATTATCATCAAGAAACTCCAAAATTTTCAATGTAAGACTATCACATTACTTCTCTCAAAATATTTTCACCATTCGAACATTCAACAACCAATGCAAACCAAATCATAATACCTCCATTAATCTCCAACAACATTAAACATCCCCCAACAATCAACAATCAACAATCTAATCCATGACCAAAAAATATCAATAAACCAGCAATATTGTACACCAAGCAACATCTCAGACAATATTCAATACTCATGAACAAACGCCAAAAACCAAACACCAAATAGAGTTTATAGTATCAGATTAATACCAGATGTCACTAAAAAAAATTGAAAAATAATCTTTGAACCCCTTTTCAACGAACCACAGAAATCAACAATGTAAGAATCATTTGGAAATTGATTCTCAGAACCCTCATTTGAAGTACCATTGTCTGTTGACATGTCGCATACATTCATAAGCTAGTAGCGACCAGAAAGAATCCAAATACCAGCCAGAGAAAAATATTCGGTGACATTTGATGTGAATTCAGTATCTTGAAGAGCAAAAGTACAATCACTAAGAAAGCAAGTGAATTGGTATTCACCGCGCTGAATGAATCCTCACACACCGTTCATAAATCATTCCTGGAAATCCATTTTCAATATCCGCTCGAGCCCCTCGAAAAACAAAACTTATTGTTGTAAAACTTGACCGAAAGAATCGAAGCTGAGAATTTACGGAGTCTTCTTGATTGGTCGGAGCCAAAAGAAATGATCCGGTAGCTGACTTTGTGCTAGCCGACATTGCATAAGCATTGCGACTTGTTAACCACGAGTATTTGTTAAACGCCAGCCCCTTCACCTTAGAAGTAGGATTAATAGGTTGAGTGCGAGAACATCAAGGTCGATTATTTCCATTCGCACCACAAGTTTCTTCGATGTTGAGACTAGAACAAGATTGGAAGAGAGAGGCTGTAACAAGCAAGAGAAGAATCTGGAAGAAAATAACGTAATGACGATGATGATTGGGACCCTAAGCTTTCATTTCTTGAGATTAAAAATGGAGTAACGTAACAATTAAGAGAAAGATCAAGAAGATGGCAAATTAAGTAGTTGTTGGGTTTAGGAGGAAATTTCAGATCAGAGAATTGTTGTGTTGTAGAATTAAGTATACAAGAATATGTTGGCTGAAAAAAAATGATGAAAAAGGTGTTGAGAGGACCTTAATCCCGCTCCGATACCATGTTAAATTTCATGTTTAAGGAACACGATAATCAAAGAATTGAATGAATGAAGCCATGGGAGAGTACGAAGAGAGAAGGGGAAGGAGAGAAGATTTTTATTATTATTGTCTTAGTAATATTACAAGCATATGTAAAGTATTTATACTAGTAATTACAACTATCTAATGTAAACTACTAGATTCCCACCACATATTCCAACAGATTCCTTTCCAGTTTCTGGTTCATTGTGGCATTAAAGAGGGCACTTTATTCGTATGTTTAATGTGTTTTTAATGTGTTGTTTATTACCATGCTTTATTAGTATGTTAATTAGGGAGTTTATTAGGATGTTTATGGTGCTTTATGTTGAGTAATTGGGAGGTTCTAAGAATGATACTCACCTTCCACTATAAAAGGGAGTATCATTCATAGAACAAGACTCACCACAAACACACTTGCTGAGAGGGCTTTAGCTTTATAAGAAACTTGAGAGTGTTCATATTTTGATCTTGAGAGGTTGTTCTCAAGATAAGGGAGAGTTTATTATACTTGTAATTGTTGATTCAATATAATAAACATCGTTTGAGGGGGAGGTATGCAAGATACCACATAAACACTTGTGTTCTTTTGCATTATTTTCATTGTGTTTTTTCATTGTTGAACCTCATTGTGCCGTTCATATCATGATCAATTATTAGATGGAAACAAATTATTTGTTGTGTTTACTTTTCCACAATTTTGCATTGAAATAAATATAATTAGTACACTACTATACGACAATCACTGTCCATTTTCTTTCACTAAAAGAAAATACCTATAACCTCCTTTAGCACAAGTCTCATATAACCTTATTATATAGTATTTTAGTATACAACAATTTAAAAATGTCAAATATTTTTAATAATTATACTTGTTTTTTAGAAGAACACCTATTAAGATTAATAATCAAGAGAGGCCAAAGTTACAAGGTTTTGAGGGAAAGGGTTCATATAGATATTCTCACCAACAGTGTGAGAATTCCAACGAGCAACCATATGGGTAGCCGTATTACCACTCCTACGAATAGAGCTACATTCAAAATCAAGGAAAGAGTTGTTGAGATGAAGCACACGATCCAGCAGGAGGAAGAAAGGGGAACAACCTTTAGCTTCAATTGTAATACCCTTTATGACATTGGCATTATCACCTTCTAAGTGGACAAAGGAGTAGCCCATATGAATGGCTATTTCCACTCCATAGACTGCAACAACCATTTCATATATTGTAGGAGACCATGTTGCACGTACTCTACGAACCCCAGCTAGAAGAAGATTGCACGCAAAATCTCGAGCAACCATACCAAGTCCACGCATGCCATTGGCTACATGGGCATCAACATTAGTTTTAATCCATCTATCAACCGGAGGAGACTAGTGGCTTGTGGAACTCATAGTCGGACATCTTGTAGTGAATACTCTTTCGGCATAGGAGCTATAATCACGAACCATAGAAGTGAAGCTAGACACAATACCACTACATTCCACACACTCAAGGTCCACCCTAGGTAGGTCTATTGGAAATAGAGATAGGTTGATCGATCGAGACACTCAAGATGTCGAGGGGAAGTTGGTGACCTATAGTCATGCGAACGACCCATAATCGCCCTATGTCTCACTTAGGAGTGGCAGGACAAGATTCGACTCGAATATCAATCAAACAACCAACATCAATCTTAAAACTCACTGTCGTAGGAATCACATCGCATGACTACAGGTCACCAACTTCCCCTCGCTATCTAGAGTGTCTCGATCGAACCACTCCTAAAACTCACTGTCGTAGGAATCACGGTCGCACTTAGCACGTACGACAAGCCCTTTAAACCTCAAGGTCTCCCAAAGAGGACGAGTAAGGTCTCGTGAGGGTTTTTCAGAAGGAGACCCACAAATCCTATGCAATGCAAATGCAAGGATGAAAACTATATGCCACTAAAAACTACGATGCGGAATCTAATATGATGCAATGCAAGGTGAGCGGAAATCAAAGCAACGCAAGCTGTGCACAAGCAAAAGTCTTCCCTAGCCATAGGCGTGCAAGTACAATGGTCTCATAGAGCGCAATACCAAAGAGAATGACCAATTCCACACACTCGAGATCACTAGGGTAAGCTACATCACAGGCTATGCCACCCACTACCTAGAGAGGTCACAAGTCTACGCTCCCCGGGTTATTTCTCAAACGATGTGAGAAATATGCAATGACGCTCATGTGTTTGATTATGGTTCGTGTTTCGCTCATAATCTTCCGACTAAAGATGAGTCGGGAATCAAACACCTAAAGGGGAGAATCATGGGGATTTTGTCATATCTAACTCCAGCACAGAACAAACTAAATGGACCAAGTCGAACAGGTTAGCACAAAGGGTTGTAACGTTGGCTTAGGGTTAAGGTGGGATATATTTGGGAATGTGGAGCTAAGTAGAGGATAGCAAGTGACCCTAAACAAACACCCACAAACATCTCATGTAAACCAATGAAAACTATATCCAACAACTATAATAGCCCGATATCTCATGCAAGCACAAATGATCTCCATCATAAACACACTATCAAAAACATGAAATCTCATAAGCACAAGTGTCTCCAAGCTCATCTCTCAATAAAATATCGACCTTCTCACTCACATGAATATGTATGTGTATAAAATCTCGATGGAAAACAAGAGAAAGGTCGCCTCAATCATAGAATGTGTATGAATCATAACAATGAAAGCACTAGAGGAAATAGGAGAGAAATAATATGAGCTGGACATGGAATGAATAGAGTCATGAAAACCAACAACCGACAGCATAACCAATAACCCACAAATCACTATAGCGCACAAGAAACCCCACCATCACAAAGCTATCCTCTAGGGAAGAAGAGGGAACAATTTGGCTCATGTGGAGGCTAAATAATGTGGCTACAAAAGAATAGGAAAAGGCAAAAACTTGGCTTAACCTAATGTCATATTGCGTTCAAGGTAGGCTATTTGGCTATGTAGCTAAAATCTAGCGAACGTGTTATCATCCCTGGTCTCAAGAAAAGCCGACTACGTTGGAGAACAACCGACACAATACTTAGATCCCCTAACTAGCACTCATAATGAATGGAACTCGCAAGGAGTCCAAGAAGGCTCAATACTCACAGGCTAGTCGAAATGCGCCTCTAAAGGTAGTCATCCAAGCCACCAACCAAGCAAACCCCGATTCCCCCAAGCTATGTGGAAAACGGTCAGACTCTAGGTCCCAAAACATGCACAGCGCTAAGGAAATACGAGTTTGCATAAGGTCAGACCATAGAAGTACACAACAGAAGCTCGCATGCTAGTCTCACAACTCAACCATCTTATTGAAAACTAAACATGAATATGCAATATATACACTATATCATGGATGCAAAATGAATATGCGAAATATCTACAAAATGATAAATGCAATGAACTAAACTAGAGCTACATGAAGCTAAATGCGCCAACAAACGGGTGAAAGTGACAATCTTGTTGACCATCTCTCCCCCAAGCTAAGCCTTTGCTAGCCTCTAGCAAAGAAGGAGAGAAAAGAAAAAGATGAAACATATAAAGCCATGGTCAACAAGATTGTCATGAAACCCAACACAAACACATACTAGCCAATATTAAAGAGAGAAGAAGGTCATACCTAGGCTAGGAGGGCTTTCGCTCCTAGCATTATCATCACCAACATGAAGTGGTCTAATAACTCTCCGCTCCTTGAGAGAAGTAGAGGCATGAAGCGCGAAGCTAGAGCAATCGCCTCCCCCAAGCTAGGGTGAAGTTATATTCTTCATGTTTGGCTTATTCGTACCTTTGAGCCTTCTTTCTCTTTCTCACCCTTGCGGGACCGTTAGCATTCAGCCTCTCAAAATCGTCGTATCAAACACAAGTAAACTTGTGGAAGGTCAATTCTAAGGGCCGTTTGGATCTGCATACTCTAACAAGCCATACTACAAACCAAACGTGAGCAATGACTAGCAAAAATGCAATGCAATGATTGAAAAACAAAAAGGAAAGAAAAACAATATATATAGTTGAGTTGCCTCCCAACAAGCGCTTCTTTTGGGTCTTTAGCTAGACCTGACTCACTACGGGGTAGCGAGTCAAACTCCGTAGGAGTTTATTAAACTCACTCCCCACAACAGCAGAGGTTGGGTAGTGGAAGAGAGAGAGAAGAAAGAAGGGAAGCAGAAACACAACAAAGACCGACTTTCCATAACATGATGAAAAGTCAGGGGAAGAATGAACAGAGGGAGGGGAGAGGGAAGCAAGAGGCATAGCAACACAAGCATCAAGGTGAGCGTAAACATGAACGACCGGGAGCTTCTCATGACAAAGAGGTGTAAGGTGAGACTCAACAGAAGGCACATCTAGGGTATGCACTTGAGACTCCTCAATCGCGCGCATATCTACCTCTAGGTCATTGGGTCCACTAGCTAGATGATCATGCACATATGTGAGGGGTTCATCATGTCGAGGTGCACAAGGAACCTCATCATGAACCTCATCGGTGAGTGGTGCATCAACACAAGAATGTAGATCATCGAGAGAAGGAGGTGAGCTAATGATAGGGTGAGGGGAGTCTAGGTCATGGTCATGGAATTCTAGTCTCTCCTCAAAAACCCTTCTAAATTGGTTAACGCTCCATGTTCTCTCCAACTCGGTCCCTTCAGGAGTACCGTCGTAATCGGTGCTTAAGGGGTAGGCAGGTGGAACCTCTAGGGGAGGGAATGTAGGATATTCTCTTGAAAACCCGTTCTTTGCCATCCACTTAAAGAAATGCAAACAAAGCAAAGAGGGTTGGTCAAGAAACTCATAACTGTAGACATCCTCCAAGTACTCCTTAGTCTCACTATTTAAACCCTTATAAAGATGAAGGCAAATTTGCCATTTTTCAAGGTTATACCCATAAGGGAGAGAATCCCCATATCTAACAAAGAAGCTCCAAAAAGACTCATTCTCGAATTGATACAGATAGCAAGCCATGAAGAAAAACAAAAATAACAAAAACAAGAACTATTCACAAACCACACAAATCCTAGAACCTAAACAAACGCCTTGTCCCCGGCAACGGTGCCATTTTGATAGATGGTTTTTAACGCGTCGTAAACACTAAGAACCTAGCTATGCAAACACATTTATAAACACCCTAAATACAACTATAACGAGTATAGAGGTAAGTCGGGGATCGAACCACAAGGACAAGGGAGTTAGACTAGAGGTTTGGTGTGGGAAGAATTGGATGGTTGGTAGGTAAGAAGGTGGGTGAACTATGCTAAGAACGAATATAAAACAATGAAAGAAAGCAGGCTAGGGCTAGGTCCACCCTAGGTAGGTCTATTGGAAATAGAGATAGGTTGATCGATCGAGACACTCAAGATGTCAAGGGGAAGTTGGTGACCTATAGTCATGCGAACGACCCATAATCGCCCTATGTCTCACTTAGGAGTGACAGGACAAGATTCGACTCGAATATCAATCAAACAACCAACATCAATCTCAACCATCTTCCTAAACATTAAACACAAGACCAAAACCTTAAGGTTTCTCTAACCCAAAACCCTAAAACAACTACTCTAGCATATTGAAAGCAAAAGCAATAAAGAAGGAAAGCATTAAATCTATTCTAGAAAGCATTAAAGGAAATGAAAGACATGAAAGCATTAAATGGAATGAAAAGCAAGAAAGCAATAAATCTAGACTACAAAAACATTAAAGGAAAGCATAAATGGAGGCATTAAAGACATTAAAGCAATAAATCAATGTAAACTTACATAATGAAAGTTGCTAGAATGAAGGAGAAAGCATAATGAAGAACAATCTATACTAGGGCAAGGAAATGAAAGAAAAACATTAAAGGATTGATGTTCTAAAGTGAGGCACAAGACACTCACAATAGGCATGAAATGAAGAAGAAAAGCTTAAAGAGTGATGAACAAGAGAGGGAGGGTTGCACCCAATCAAGTCATGGGGGTTTCATACAGAAATGAGCCTTTATATAGGCTTTACAAAGTGTGCCTAAGAAGCCCTAAACATCCTACGTGGATTGGGCTTGCGAAGAAAAAGAAATCGCGTGTTTTAAATAGCATTCGCCCGAAGCTAGGTGGGATTCGGTCGAATCCAGGGCCATTCGACCGAATGAGGTGCAAATTCGCCCTTATCAGAAACATTGAAATTTGGCTTTGGGATGCTTGACCAAGATTCGACTGAATGTCAATGTGGGTTCGACCGAATGCTTGAATTCGAGCGAATGGCTTCTCAATTCGCCATTTACAGAAGCTTGGAATCATCAATTGAGCAGCAGCACTTAGCTTCGACCGAATGTGGTGTAGCTTCGGTCGAATGTAGATCTTTTTGCCTATTGGCACTATCAAACGAGCATCAAATGGCTTCCGATCTTCGCGATATCTTCGGGGGTGACCCGAAACACTTGTGAGCGCCTCGAAACACGTGCATTTCCTTTGACCTTGATGTCTAAGCCTCGAACTCGATTCGATTTACCTCGAAATCTCCCAAAAACACCTGAAATGACCTCTAAACACCATGGAGACGAGAGCAAGGTAAAATCGAGTGTAAAGCGCATAAAACCAATGAAAAACAACGAGACTTGACACCAAAGTAGGGACATAAATGTGCTCTAAATCGAGCACATCATCGACAATCCACCAATGCATGACAAATAGACTCTGAGCTTTCATTACATCTCTCGCACATCGGGGAAGGAAATAAGTGTCTCCTATTGCGTTCCAAGTTAACGCCTAAACTTCCATGACAAGTCCGTCATATAAAATGGCGCATTTTAGGAGGACCATCCATACTCCATAGGTGCTGCCACAAAGCTGTAGATGAATCAATTGAGTGTAGTGAGGAATCATTTACCACTCCTAATCTTCACAGCCAAAATCCGAATCTAACGGTGGAAGTGTAAATCCTTTGAGTACATCCAAAAGGTATTATCACTTGGCTAATTTTGGGACAGCAAATATAACTGAGGATGGAATCTCGAATGTGTGAGGAGATGGGTTCCAAGTATGGATGGTCATGGGGCGGGTCTGGAACGGGTCCAACCAGACCCGGTCCCTTTTAATTTTTTGAGATCCAGACCCGGATCTGGATCCGAAGGGTCCAAAATTTTCAGACCCAGACGCAGACCCTCCGAATCTGATGGGTCTAGGGCTTTTAACGGGTCCTTAATTGGGTCTAAAAAAAGTTCTCTTTGATATGTCAAATTTGGACCATTTGTAAGTCATTATATTTTTCGTATATTTGTAAGAGTGTTCTTATCGTATTTTACAAATATTTAATACTAATTTAACATCTAAAGTCGCATAACATCATCCAGATACATTTAAATTCTATTATAATCACTAGTTCGAGTCAATGAAATAAGGGTAATTGGGTTAGCACTTAGCAAGTAGCATATATATTAGGAAAAATTGTTTCTAAAAAGCCAACCTTTTTGCCATCTGCAAATAAAGAGTCAACGTTTCATTTATTCAATAAAAAGACAACCTTTGTCTCATTTTTGCAAATAAAGCGATAGCAGGTAAGTTTTCAACTCTAAATCTATTGAATAAATGAAACGTTGACTCTTTATTTGCAAAAATGAGACAAAGGTTGTATTTTTATTGAATAAATGAAATATTGACTCTTTATTTGCAGATGGCCAAAAGGTTGGGTTTTTAGAAACAATTTTTCCTATATATTATTTATATATATTAGTATTATATGAAAAGAAAGAAAGTGTTGGGGGCAGAATTCATACGTAGAAGACAAATAGAAATGGACAATTCAATATTTATAAGGGTCTGAGGGGTGGGTCCAGGGTCCGAATCTTGGACCCGTAGCCAGACCCGCCAATTATTTTTTAGATCCAGATCCAACCCGGATCCGATGGGTCTCAAAAAATAAGATCCAGACCCTTAAAAAGGGGCGGGTCTGGAGCGGGTCCAACAGGTTCCTTGACCCATGACCATTCCTAATTTCAAGTCTAAAGCTCACTATCAAAATCGATAAGGTCACTAACCCGAAGTGAAGTGTGTGTATCTTTATTGAGGTCAATACCAACAGCTCCATTTTCCTGTATCAGTTATTGCATTAATTGACAACCCAATTCCTACACGCCAACATAAACCTTCAACAAGGAGAGATTTTGAACCCCACAAGCTCCTCCATGCGCAGCTAAGGTCATGCCTCCTACGAGCCTCCAAGACATCTGTGCGTTTGAAGTATCTTACTTTGAGAATGGATGCGAGGAAGGGGCATTCCCCTTTATGAATACGCCAAGTTTGCTTGGCTAGAGTGCCAAGTTGAAAGCCCAAATGTCTTGAAACTCCATCCCACCATTCTTCTTTGGTAAGCAAAGTTTATCCCAGCTATGCCAATGCATTTTTTATTTTCTGTTGTCGGAGCCCTACCAAAATCTTGCAATCATGGAATTAATTTCATCAATCACGCCATCTAGAATTCTGCAGATGCTCATATGGTAGGTGGGAATGTCTTGAATGACAACTTTAATCAAAACTTCCTTGCCACAGAAGGATAAGTACTTCTCCTTCCATCCATGTAGTTTCTTCCAAACCCTCTCCTTGATGCACACAAAGATAGTTTTTTTTAATTTGCCCACAATGGTTGGGAGCCCGAGATACTTCTCATGACGGTCAACTTCAACTACCTCGAGTCGATTTGTTATCTCCATCTTCAAACAAGGCGACACATTCTTGCTAAAGGATATTTGCATTTTCTCATAATTCACTTTCTGACCGAAAGCTCGCTCATAAATGTTAATGACGTTAGCTATTTTGGAGCATTCATGCAAAAAAGACGTATTAGCAAAGATAATACTGTCATCAGCAAAAAATAGATGAGAAATATCAGGGGCTCCTCGTCGAACTTGGACACCATGAATCTCCTTTAGAGAAGTAGCACGAGATAATAATGATGAGAACGCATCAGCACAAAACAGGAAGAGATAAGGAGAGAGGGGGTCATCCTACCGTAGACCCCTCGAGGGGAGGAGGTTGCCGGAAATTGAGCCATTCAACTTGAAACTGAAATTCACACTGGAAATGCACCCTATAATTCTTTTAACCCATGCATCACTAAAGCCCATGTGCAACATAACTCTCTCAAGGTTGCCCCTTTAAATTCGATCATAGGGCTTACTCATACCGAGCTTTAAAGCGAAGGAGCCTATCTTCGAACAAGAACGACGTTTCATAGCGTGAAAGATTTCGAAGGCAATAAGAGCATTATTAGTGATCAACCTCTTTTGAATGAAGGTGGTTTGGTTGGTGGATATGAATGTTGCCCATGAAAGGTTTCAGTTTGTTCGTCATCACCTTAGAGATGATCTTGTACACCACATTACAACAGCTAATTGGACTGAAATCAGAGATGAACTTTGGGTCCTTACACTTTGGGATCAAAGAAATGCAAGTCCTATTTATACCATCCAAAGAAATAGAACCTCACCACCAGTTCTTCACAAGAGCCACAATATCTGAGCTTAATACCTCCCAAAAATTCTGAAAAAAGAGGGCATGGTAGCCATCCGGACCCGGAGCTTTAGTTGGATGCATTTGAAAGTATTTTGTATTTTTATGGTGAAAGTATTTTGTATTTTTATCCCCATCCTTGAGCTCATTCGCTCGAGCACGCATAAAATAGTATGATTCCTGTTTCAATAATTATACTTGATTATATTTGTTAAGTGAAAAAATATTATTTTTAAATCTTTAAAAATTAATGCACAATAGAATAATATAAATCAAGTCCATATAATACTTTATCCATAGTGTAGGTTGGCTTTCAAAATAGAAAGTGTACTTCTATACTAGAGCTTCTTTTCAAATTATTCCATATGAACTCGCTATTTAAATTTCTAGTTTAAAATAATAGTTAAATATGCTAAGAAGAACTTTATGATCAAAATAATGAAAAGCTTTTGAAATAATTATTCTAAATTAGAAATATGACTAACTTTTCTAATGGCAACAATATATTTCAAAAATTAGCTATTGAAAATAAATTATAAAATATAAAATGACAAGAAAAGGACATGAAAATGATTATTATATCATATTTACTTTTATAAGATAAATTAGCTTTTGAAAATGTTTCTATTATACAGATCCTCAAAATTAACATCAAAATTTTCTTCCAAAAGTTAATTGTAAAAAGTTGTTTTACCAGTTGTTAAAAATTGCGCAAATCAATCAAATAACTAAATACATTTCAAAAAACTATAAAAAACCACAAAACCTAAATACTAAACACCATTATGTAATTAAAGAGTTTAAAAGAGCAAATTACATCACTTAACAAAATTAATTTTTAAAAGTCAATTTTAGTGAACTTGAACTAAATCTATTGCAAAAAATATTCGTTTCACGTAGTAACACCACTTGTTACATTTTTAATTTGAAGACCATTTTTGTTGAGTTCTAGTATATATGCCCGTGCAATGTACGAATGTTTAAGCATGTAGATACATATAAATAAAATATAATAATAGATAATTAAACTATTGATAATAATGTGATTGTGATAAATTTTATAAGTAAAGATATTAAAAATTTACAATTGTTTATATCAAAATGACAAGGTGTAAAAATAACTTGCCAAATAATCAAAATTTAGCAAATCTCATAAATACATATGACAAAACTCCAAATGAATGCCACTTAAAAGTTTTCAATATTTTTAATAGATAGTATAATAATATGATATGATATGATATAATTATTGAATTAGCTCCATATAAACATAGCTAATAAGAATTAGATGTTTCGTTTTTTATTTTAATTGGTAGAAAATAACAGGGTAAAAATAACTTGCCATAATCAAAATTTAGCAAATGTCATAAATCCATGTCGCAAACTCCTGATGAGCGCCCACTTGGTTTCCAATCTTTAATGACTGGTAGAAAATGAAGGGGTAAAAATAACTGAGCAAATAATCAAATCAAAATTTAGTATGTTTCTCATAAATCCATATGGCCAAAACTCTCAATGTACGCCAATTGAAATTTTCCAATTTTTTTAATAGATAGTATGAAGTATGTTTGGTAGAAAATAACGAGGGCTAAAAATAACTTGCCAAATAATTAAAATTTAGCAAATCTCATAATCCATGTGGCAAAACTCCTAATGAGCGTCACTCGGAAATTTCCAATCTTTATCATAAATAGTATGATACAATTAGCAAATCTCATAAATTCATAAGGCCAAACTCCCAATAAGTGCTACTTGAAATTTTCTAATCTTTAGCTGATAGCTGATAGCTGATAGCTGGTAGCTGATTTGGAGAGTTGATTTGACCAGCTGATTGTATAAACTGATTTGACCAACTAAATTTGTTAGCTGATTATTTGATAGTGTTTGGTAAAATTTAGCTGATAGCTGCAAGCTGATTTGTGTGAAAAGACATATAAGTACATGACTAGTTTATTAATATTTTATAATTGCATAATTCTTTTAAGTAAATATAAAAAATATTAATATTATATAGTTGTAAATTATGTTTTTAATCAAAATTATATAAATAATACATGAAATCTAAAATAACAAAAAGAAAGAAAGCAAAAAAAAAAAAGAATTTACAGAATGTAATACAACGTCACAAAACAAAAAATGGATGACAAGTTTTCCTTAAGTAAGTATATTTAATGTTAGAATGCATTGTACATGTGACATGCAGATAATTAAAGGAGCACTTGAAAGATATAAGGATAAATGGGTATTATCGTCGTTAAGAGGAGGGAATCAGCTGAAATGAATCAACACGCTGCTTTTCTCAGCGTGTAGCTTTTTAGCTAATTGATGATAATAAGCTCTTGAAACAAGCTCTTTTACCAAACACTATTTTAGCTTGTTTGACTCAACCAACCATCTAAATTGATAGAATCAGCTAATTTTGCTTCAATAAGCTGTTTACCTAACACTCCCAATATGAAGTATGATATCTTAGTGATTGGTTTCTGGTTAGTTAAAATATAGTCTTTTGGCACAGAGTTATTTACTGATATTGTTTGCTCTCACCCACTCAAAGACTAGCGGAAGATAATTTTTCTTATCTAGGACTAGGATCTAACGTGATGCTTGGATACCAGTTTGTAATTAACTTTACAATCAATTAAATATATATTCTGATATTCATTATAAATAAGAAACATAATAATGTTTTCGATTAGGCTCCAAAAATATTATGGGGTTAATTGTCAAATCCAAATGAAAATTGTGAGTGTTGGGGATAAAATGTCTCATCTATGTGAAATGTCGAAAGTACCTCAAGTCAATACATAAGTCAAACATTTTATTCTTCCATAAATCATAATTCTTCTTAAGGCCCATCCTACCAAGCTCATACATCATTTATAAACTCCTACTTTCAATAACTACCCATTATTCCTAAAATAATTACTCACTACTCCTACTTCCACAAGCATGAACACCATGAAATACCATTAATCAGGTAACTCCCTCCATCTACATGAAAAGGGTACGCAATTTTTCTTCCTTACACCGATACTTTATCCAAATATTATGAAAAGGGTACGCAATCTTTCTCCCTTACACTGAAACTTTATCTAAATAATATGTTATTTTACTTATCCCTCCCAATCACCTTTCCCGTCTAACTTAAGCATTGGAGAGGCTTTTCGGGAAATCAACCCCCGGACTAGTCTTTCTTTGTGATTGCATGTAGTTGATTCCTAGTGTCAGATCTGAAAAGATTTATAATACAAAAAATAAAGATTAGGACAAAGGTTTAGGGTATTTTAATACTGTTTTTGTGTATATTCCTTTGATAATGAAATTACAACAGCATATATACATGAGATTAGTACTAATCTAGGAAGGGAATAATCTCCTTAATCTAATGTTCCCTAAAATAAAATATCATAGAATATTACAAATTATTCTAAAATTATTCTACTTTTTAACACTCCCCCTCAAGTTAGGTCGTATGGTTTACCGAGACCTAACTTGCATATAGCATCATCAAACGTCTCCGATGTTACAGCCTTCGTAAGAATATCAGCAAGTTGATCTTTAGATCTAACAAATGGAAGATTAATGACTCCTTTCTCGAGCTTCTCTTTGATGAAATGTCGATCAATTTCAACATGTTTAGTGCGATCATGCTGAACTGGATTCTCTAAAATACCTATAGCTGCTTTGTTATCACAATAAAGATTACATGCACCCTTGTGTGGGAAGTTTAACTATCCCAGTAGTTTCCTGATCCACAAGATTTCGGTGATTCCTTTTGCTATTCCCCTGAATTCTGCTTCAGCACTTGAAAGAGCTACCACTTTCTGTTTCTTACTTTTCCGTGTGACCAAGTTCCCCCGAAAAGAGTAAAGTACCCTTAGGTTGACTTTCGATCATCTCGATCACCAGCCCAATCTGCATCTGTGTATGCTATGAGGTCAAGGTTGTCATTCTTCCCAAAAAAGAGACCCCTGTTGCTCCTACCTTTAAGGTACCTTAAGATCCTCATTACTGCTGTCATATGTTGTACTTGAGGATTGTGCATGAATCTATTCACTACACCAACTGCATAAGCAATATCAGGCCTTGTATGAGAAAGGTAGATGTGTTTTCCTACCATCCTCCTATAGCGATCCTTGTCGGCCAATTTCTCCCCCTCAATCATTTGAAGCCCATGATTCGCTGCAATTGGGGTGTCTGCTGGTTTGCAATCGAGCATGCCTGTCTCTGCTAGAAGATCCTAGATATACTTCCTTTGACTAATGAAAATCCCCTTCTTTGATCGTAGGACTTCAATGCCAAGAAAGTACTTAAGGTTACCTAGATCTTTCATCTCAAATTCACATGATAGCTTTGCCTTTAGATCTGAAATCTCCTCTGCATCATTGCCAGTAATGACCATATCATCTACATAAATGATCAAGCACGTGATTCTATCTTTGTCTTTCTTGAGAAACAACGTGTGATCTGAATTGCCTTGTTTGTACCCAAATTTCTTCATTGCATTAGTGAACCTTCCAAACCATGCTCGAGGAGA
Source organism: Amaranthus cruentus (assembly GCA_019425755.1). Lineage (NCBI taxonomy): Eukaryota > Viridiplantae > Streptophyta > Magnoliopsida > Caryophyllales > Amaranthaceae > Amaranthus > Amaranthus cruentus. Next base: position 12,740,157 of record CM033456.1, read on the forward strand.
TTGCTTTAGGCCATACAAGGCTTTCTTTAGTCTACATCCTTCTCCTGCTTCATATTCATCTGAAAACCCTGGTGGAGCCTTCATATACACTTCCTCTTCAAGTTCACCATGTAGGAAAGCATTGTTCACATCAAATTGATGAAGTGGCCATTCTTTATTTGCTGCTATTGAGAAAAGGAACCGAATTGTATCAATTTTTTCTACTTGTGAGAAGGTTTCAGAGTAGTCTACCCCATATGTCTACATGTATCCTTTTGCTACGAGTCGAGCCTTGTATCGTTCAATGGTCCCATCTGCATGATATTTAATGGTAAATACCCATTTGCAACCCACCGTTTTCTTCCCTTTGGGTAACCAACACTTTTCCCACGTTTCATTCTTCTTAAGAGCCAATATTTTCTTTTCCATTGCTTTCTTCCACTTAGGATCCTCAATAGCCTCCTCAACATTTCTCGGTATTTCAGTTGAGTATAAGGAAGTATTGAAAGCCAAGGCTGTTCTGTTAAAGGAGCATCAATACTTCTCTTCACAGGGTATTTGGATCTCTTGGCTTCATATTCCGGATCATATCTCCTTGGTGGGACACCTCTAGTGCTTCTTGGTGGCAATTCATACCTGTTTGCTATCTCAACACTTGGCACAAGATTATTTACCTCTACAGAATTAGACTCATCAACTTCCAAATCAACATCTAGATGTGGTACAGGGATTACCTCATGAGTACTAGGATGCTTGGGGGTTGGAGTGGACTGAGGAGAAGTAGGAACTATGTTATCAGAAGTCGTGTTAGCTGTAAATCCTTCCTAGACATGTCAACCAACTTAAGTCCTCAACCCAATTCTCCCCTTGAGGACTAGGCTGGGTGAAGCCATAGGACTCTTTAAAGAACTCACAATCCATGGTAGTGTACGTGCGATTAGCTACAGGATCATAGCATCGGTATCCCTTTTGTGTTGTCCCATATCCCAAAAACACACACTTGATAGCTCTAGGTTCAAGTTTTGTACGGACCCGTTGAGGTAGATGAACATAAATAACACAGCCGAACACTCGAGGTGGTAGAGAATGTGATGAGGGCACATATACATGTTGTTTAAGAGTGTCTTATGGGGTTTGGAAGTTAAGAATTTTTGTGGGAAGGTGGTTAGTGAGATATGATGCAGTGGCAAGGGCTTCAGGCCAGTAAGAAGCTGGGACATGAGATTCAAACATGAGAGATCGGGTTATTTCTAAGACGGTGCGGTTTTTCCGTTCAGCAACTCCATTTTGTTGGGGTGTATCGGGACATGTGGTTTGGTGGATGAGACCATGTTCAGCTGTAAATTGTTTCATGCTCAGGTTAACATACTCCCCCCGTTATTAGATCGCAGGATTTGAGGTCGAGTTTGATATTGGGTAACAAGCATGTTATAGAAATTAACAAAAACATCAAAGACTTCAGACTTACATTTCAACAAATACATCCAGCTCATACGAGTGCAATTATCAACAAAGAGAACAAAATATGAGAAACCATAGGAATTAAAACTGGGAGCAGGGCCCCAAACATCAGAATGTATCAAGGCAAAAGGTTTATGAGTACCGGACATAATAGGAAAATAAGAATGTTTATGACTTTTGGCTAATGCACATGCTTCACAAGTCAACAAGGTTTTACAACTATGAACAGATGAAAAAAGACGTTTGAGATAACCCAAAGATGGATGACCTAGTCATTTATGCCACATCCTTAGCAGGTAATTAGGAGACCCATGTGCAAGCGATGTGTGACCTTTTTTACCCGTCTCATCAACATAGTTAAGTCCTCTTCTCTCAGTACCACGCCTAATGATCTCCCCTGTCTGAGCATTCTGCACAATACAATCAGAAGAAGTCATGAGCACAGTGCAATTGAGTTCTTTTGTTAGCTGACTAATTGAAAGTAATTTATGAGACAGATTTGGAATTAAAATACAATTTTCCAATCGGATCGTCGGAGAAATATCAATTGAGTCAGCTTTCACGACATCAATATTTTCCCTACTAGCAGTCTGTATATTAGTTCGAGTTATGGGACCCATAGATCTTAAATCTCGAGCATCATAAGTCATAGTATCGGTCGCACTACAGTCAAAAATCCAAGGCGAATAGTTGGGTTTACATAACAAGGCTTTATTTTCATTTGGTGATACATGAGACGTGGGCTTCTGGGTTACAAAATGGGATTGTGAATGGGTTATGTGGGCCATGGGTTGTTGTGTTAAAACAAAGGGTTCTGGATTGGTTTTAGGATGATAGTAACCTTTATATAAATTAGTCATATAAGGAAAGTTCCTTATTTTTCCATGTGGCGTTTCTCTCTCTTGAAAAATTGGCCCTTTGCTCTCTGATTTCTTCATGTGGCCTTCCTTCTTCCTCATGAAGACCAGTTGCCATTGAAGCTCATCTCCCTTCTTTCCTTTCTCGCTTTTTTTTTCTCTGTTCTATACTGGGTTTGACACTCGTGTTCGGATCATTAACAGAGTAAGCCATGCCGCCGGTCTGGATTTCTGGCACCTTGGTGGCGGCCCTCCGGTAAGGTGTAGCAAAATATGAGTGATTCATTCTCTCAGAAGAAAAAAAGGGTTAAAAAGTTTGATTTGTTTGAGAAAATTTGGTGATTTTTTGTTTGTGGAAGGGGACCTACGGTCCTTCAACTCTTTTGATCTAGTTTGGGATTTTTTGGGTTTGGTCATTGGAAAGAAAAATATTATGATGGAGACTCCATTGTTGGTGTTTAACCACTCAGGTTGCAACATTGGAGTCACTGACATCAATCGAATTTCGTTTTCCATTTCAGGTAAGATTTTGGTATATGATGAATACCGTATGGCGAGCCGGTCATAGGTCGCCGGAAAACACCATCGGCTCTGATACCATGAAAAGATTTATAATGCAGAAACAAAGATTAAGACAAAGGTTTAGGGTTTTTTAATACTATTCCTTTGATAATGAAATTATAGCAGCATATATACATGAGATTAGTACTAATCTAGGAAGGGAATAATCTCCTTAATCTAATGTTCCCTAAAATAAAATATCACAGAATATTTCAAATTATTCAAAAATTATTCTACTTTCTAACAAGATCGTCATTCACATTTAAACACACAGGTGTGTCATATTTTAATTCCCTAAATTTGACAATCTCTTAGCAGAAACAGTTTGGCGTTGTGGGATTTTATTACATATTCTATTAGCTTCAATAGTATCTTCTACTATAAGATCCTTCTTACTCATTTCCTTCAAAACACTCACCCTAATTTCTCTTCCTCCGCCATTGTCAAAAACAAAGCATGAACATCCCCACCTACAAAAATTATAAAACCCCAAATTGTGTTGGGCCCCAACTCAATTTAGGTTCATGTCTTTCTTGTTTAAGAACCTAAAAAAAACTAGTTTATTTGGTGATAAGTGCAATTATTTTCATTTATTTATATCATTTTATACACCTTAATGATGGTCGTTGTTAGTAATTTCATGCTTATTTTGGAGATTTATGCTACTTTACTCGTTTTGGTTATTCATGTTGATTTTGAGTGGTTTTAATAGTTTTAAGAATAATTCTTATGGTTTTAATGATGACGGAGTTCACTAAGGAGATTTTAGCTCGGGTGAAGATGTTATACAAAGAAAATGAGCAAAAAAGTAGAAGAATGTTTATAAAGCAAAAGTTTTGAAGTGAAATTTGATATATCTCTACTCTTTTGGACATAACTTTGGAGAGGAAGATCTCATTAATGCAAGGTTTGCAGCATTAGAAACTAGACTTTAAGAGCTTTTTAACGGTATATTATATGTCAAATTCTGACAACCGATTAAGAAATGGCGACCCTTTGAAGTTTGCTGAAACTGTCAGCCGAAAACACCGACTCGGCTTTCATTTTTTGGTGCAGCGGACTCGGCTTTGAGTCTCTGTTTGGCTGCATGATATTTTCATCCCTTTAAACATTGATTAGTTTTTAGTAATTAGGGTTAAGTCTCCTTTGGGGAGGGCTCCTTCCTCATCTTTTCTCTCCTTTTTCTTTATCATTTTCCTTTGAATTTTACTCCTTTTTCCATTAGTTTACTCTAAAATTCATCCTTCAATTTAGTTCTTCATTGAGTTTTGCTATTAATCTTTCATTGAGTATTGTAAGTTTTTCTTTAACATTTAATTTCCTTTGTTTTTAAATTCTTTTACTAGTTTAATCTTCTATTAGTGAACTTTTATTATTGTTATTAATCATTCCTTAATAATAATTAGTTTTGCTCTTCATTTCTTGTTCTTGATTCAACTATTGTGTTCTTTGGTATTTAGTCATTGCTTCTCTTGTAATTTTTCATTAATATCATTCTTATTCACGTCTAGTATCATCTTAGGGTTTGTGTTTATTGCTTGCACCATGAATAGTGAGTAGATCTATTTTAAAGGGTTAGGGTTTGAACCTATAAGTCAATTATGATTTGATTTTCGAATGTGTATATGAAATTAGGATTAAAGTGGTTAAATTGTGCTAATAACCCTAAATTAAACATGCTTTGTCGGACTAGTCAATAGAACTAGCGTAAAAGATTAGGATCGACTTTGCTTAGGGTAAATTTTAGTTAAATTCTTATTAATTTGTTCAACAAAACTAGCGTGTGAGAATTGAATCAGTAGGGTCTAAATCTAATAGTTAATCAATAGAGCAAGAGTTTGAGATTAACAAGATCATGTTTAACCATGTAATTAATCCGATATTTCATAAACACTAATGAGAATTTGATCAAACAAGACTTTAGGGGATTCCCGACACCCTAGATCTCTTCATCATATAGTTTAATCCATATTTCTTATTGCATTTTTAGTTTGTTAGAAAACAACCAATCAATCTTTTTTCTCCTTAAGCACTATAATTAGTAGAGATTGGCAAGTTACTAGTCCTAACTTCCTTATGTTCGACCCGCAACTACATGTACACCGTGCGCTTGCGGTCAAATAAAATTTGCACATCAAGTTTTTGGCGCCGTTGCCGGGGAAGCGACAGATAATTAGTTTGTTAATTTTGGCTGAGTTGCTCAAAGTATGAGTTGTCCTACACTTTTCTAGTATTTGATGAATCTTTATGTTTCTCAAAGTATTTTTTGGCGTAATGTTTCTCAATTTGGTACTCTTACGGCCCATTTGGTTAGTGGTATTATATAAGAGAACTTGGAATGAGCAAATAAGAGTTGACTTGCATGAGTTGATCCTCTCTGAGGACCTGACTAGGGATAGGGGTAGTTGGAGGCGACTTATCCAGGTTTTAGACTATTGATTTTCTTCTTAGAATTCCTTTTGGTGCTCTTGCTTGCCCTCGTCTCTATTAGTAGTATTATTAGTTTGTTTTTTTTAATAGTTTTATAATGGTTTTTACCTTCTTTTAGATGCATGAGTTATAATGCAAGAGGAGCCGAGGATGACCTAGGAGAACTGGGAAGAGCAAATAAAATTTGAACTGCATGAGTTAAACTCTTTGAGGACCTAACTAGGGATAGGGGTAGTTGGAGACGTCATATTAAGTTTTTAGACTTTGATTTTTCTTCTTAGAGTCTTTATTGGTGTTCTTGCTTTTCTAATTTGCCCTCGTTTCTCGTATTATTTTTCATATTTCTGTTTTTAAGTTTCTTGTTTTTCTTTTTTTAATGGATTCTATTATGCGTTGTTTTCATCTCTCACGTGGCAGGAACATATCTCTATCTTCCTCGAGCCGGGGGACTCCTTTTGGTCGCGCTCTCCTTTGTGGGTATGAGTTGCCACCATGCTTCCCTCTCCAGACCTTGTCCGTAGTTTTTATGAGCGGGATACACTGGGTAGTATGATGATGATGATCTTGCAGTAAACTAAGATATTAAAACTAGCTAGCATTACTAGTGTAAACTTCTTTAAGTCGATTAAATGAAAATGATAGGTCTTTCTCATCCATTTTGGGATTAGGTATGACATTCAAATTTATCATTTTGAACTTTATTTAATGATACAATTAGATCATGAGTTCTCACACTGTATCATATTGTTACTGATTGCCTTAGTAAATTGCTTTTATTAATTTTATTGTATTCTCTTGTCTCATTGAAGTGAATTTGCATAATTTTTCATTTTGTTTTGTCTAACTTAATTTGCATCAAAACTATTTTTGGACAATGACTCATCACTTTCATTTATTTTTAACTCTATTTCATCCATACAATTCAATCTCTCTTTTCATTTATGATCACTTTCTTAAAAATAATAAATCAAAGAGAATAGAGTAGCAATGATTTTAATACCATTTACTTATATGATTGATGTTATTGAATTGGTTTTGAACATAATGCCTCAATGGAGGATTTAGAATAACACAATGTTGATAAATTCAATGATGTAATTTAAAATAAGTTATCAATCCAAAAACCACTCTTATAATTTAGATTCTCAATATAAACATAAAAAAAACTATAGCAAAAATCATGTTAATGAAACTAAAAACACAATTTTTTTCATGTAAAAAAGTACATAGTTAATCAAGGTAGAAAAAAGACTAAGTTCATTAATTTTTTTCCCCCTTTAAGAATGTCATTTTCACCCTCTATTCACCCCTGAATCAGTGGCGGAGCCACGTTGGAGCACTCTGGGTCACGTGCCCCTAGACGTGTTTTTTAAAGAAAATTTAACGTAGACATTTCTATTGGTAAGAGTAAAAGTGTAAAATTAATACTAAAGTCTTTTAATGATAAATACTCCCTCATTTTAGTAATTTTGTCTTATTTATTTATTTTATCTCATTTTTAAATTAGATAAGTTGATTTAATTTGTTTCATTTCCTTTTCTGGTATGTCGTATCTAAAATTTTAGCAAGTAAGTGTAAAATAGTTGTTAATTTTACAAATAAAACTCTACCGAAATCTCGTCCATTAGTTGGTGTCCCTTGGGACTCCGACCCTGGATCCGCCACTGCCCTGAATGACCTAATTTAATAAAATCTATCAACGATCCATCCTGCTAAATGACCCGGCAACTAAATATAGTGCAGCATGCAGCCTTACGGGTCGACCCTTTATATCATATACTCCCTCCAATTCTTTTTAGTTGTCTCATTTCTATAGTTGGGCAGTTCTTCTCAATTGTCTCATTTCCATTTTAAGACATACATTTAATTTATAGGTGGTCCCCCTTATTTTCTTAATATTAAAGTACCCAATATTGCACATGAGTCTACTATTTTAGGTGGTTTCCTCCAATTCTAAATATTAAAAATATTCAATATTGCACATGAGCCTATTATTTTAGGTGGTCCCCTTATTTTCTTAATATTTGTACCCATACCAAATGGGACAACTAAAATGAATTAGAGGGAGTATTATAGTATTATGAAAAACAAACTGAATAATTAGATTATAATCTAGAAATATGATTTAATAGTTCACAAGAAACTAAAGCATAAGTTATATGAGTGAAATCATATAAAATGTGTATACATGGGACGATTTCAAATAAATGATTCAACTTGTATTTATAGAGCTGAGCCAATGCAATGAATCAACATGTTGGAGATACTTCACATGTGAGATAAAATCCCACATCGATAAAATAGTAATTTGTTGACTTGCATATATATTGGGTGAGCTAATATTCCTACTACCATATGATTTTGGGAAACAATGAACCTCACCGAGTGTATGTGCAAGTCAACGCATTGTCACGACCTAATATGGTATCAGCGTCAAAGGTGGTTCCTGGTATGATGTGGCTCACATGTGAGCGGTAGTGATGGAAATACTTCACATGTGAGACAAGATCTCCCATCACTAAAATAATGAGTTGTCGACTTGCATATACATTGGGTGAGCTAATCTTCCTACCGTCATATGGTATTGGGAAACAATGAACCTCACCGAGTGTATGTACAAGTCAACGCTCTTAACTTGTGGGTTTGTGGGTCCGAGCCACGATTATCCCTTGTCCACACGAGTGGACCACGGTGAGATTACGTGACGCAATTTCACAGCCTAACACACCACAACCTATAGAAGCAACACAACCTTTTATAGAAACACAGTTTCTTGTATCATCAAAAGAATGACACATGACAATGTAAGAATTATTTGGTTGCCATTCTCATTAATTGGAATAAGCATATATACAAACTTACAATCTAGTTTTAGGAAACTAAATATTTACATAATATCCTACTCAATCATAATAATTATACAAAATATTCTATCAATCTCAATATATTATTCAAACATATATTATTCTAACACACCCCCGCAGTCGAATCGGTAGGTTCACTCACGTTGAGACTGGATCGAAAATCATCAAATAAAATTTGTGGAAGATTTTTGGTGAAAATGTCAGCGATTTGGTATCGAGATGGAACATGAAGTACACGAACGTCACCTCGTTTAACTTTTTCACGAACAAAATGAATATCGATCTCAATATGTTTGGTACGCTGGTGATGTACTGGATTACCGACCAAGTAAACTGCACTTACAATATCACAATAAACAAGAGTAGCTGTAATAATAGGATGATGAAGCTCAAGAAGAAGATTGTGAATCCAACAGGTCTCAGAAACAGCATTAGCAACACCACGATACTCAGCTTCAGCACTAGACTTAGAGACAGTAGGTTGTCGCTTAGCGGACCAAGATACAAGGTTATCACCAAGAAATAAACAAAAATCAGAGGTAGAGCGTCGAGTGTCAGGGCAACCACCCCAATCAATATCTGTATAAGATAAAAGAGATGATATAGGAAACCTATATAGATGCAAACCATGCTGCAAAGTGCCCTGAACATATCAAAGGATCCGGTGAATAACAACCATATGCTCAACTCGAGGATCATGCCTATATAGACAGACTTGCTGAACAACATATGAAATATCTGGTCGAGTAAAAGTAAGATACTGTAAAGCACCAGCTAGACTACGATACAACCTAGGATCATCACAAGGAGAACCAGCATTAGCACAAAGTTTCCCATTTGTCGCAACAGGAGTAGTAACAGGTTTATAATGAGACATGTCTACTTTGTCAAGAATCTCAGAGGCATACTTCCGTTGCGAAAGGAAAAGACCTGTAGAAGTGCGAGTAACAACAATGCCTAAAAAATAACTAAGGGGACCCAAATCCTTCATAGCAAACTCGGAGCCAAGCTTAAACATAATAGACTTATGAAGCCTATCAAAAGAGATCGTAAGAATAATGTCGTCCACATATAATAAAATACAAGCAATATCAGATCCATGACAATAAACAAAAAGAGAATTATCAGAAATGTTGTTACAGAAACCAATACTAGTCACAAAATCAGCAAATCGTTGGTACCAGGCTCGTGGTGCTTGTTTAAGACCATAAAGGCATTTGCGTAGAAGACACACACGATCGGGACGAGCAAGATCCCTAAAACCCAGAGGTTGGTGCATGTAAACAGTTTCACTTAAGTGACAATGAAGAAAAGCATTTTTAACATCCAGTTGATGAATAAACTAAGATTTGGAAAAAGCAATGCTTAAAACAATACGAATGGAAGCAGGTTTTACAACTGGACTAAAGGTTTCATCACAGTCAATGCCCTCCCGTTGAGATTTGCCATCACCAACTAAACGCGTCTTATAGCGCTCAAAAGAACCATCAGACTTAGTTTTTACCTGAAAAATCCACAAAGAATGAATGATATTAGCATTAGGTGGTCGAGTAACAAGATCCCAAGTATGATTTCCAATTAAAGCATCAAATTCTTCTTGCATAGCCTGTTTCCAGTTCGGGTCACAAAGGGCATGGAAGGGATTTTTTGGTATGAGTGAAAAAGAAACGGTTAAGGCATGGGAAGAGTATTTGGGGTTGGGTTTAAAAATCCCATGTTTACTACGCGTAACCATGTCGGGTGGTGAAGGTGGAGGAGTAGAAGGTGAAGAAGTGGAGGAGGCAAAATAGGGTTGACAGTGTACTGGGCTGCGTGAGGTAGACCCAGTAGAGGGAGAAGATTTATGAGGGTGGAAAGATGTTCGTGGGTGTGCTGTTGGGCCGGAGGTAGAGGCAGACCCAGATTGTGGTTGAGATGAGTGTAAGGGAATATGGTGAGGATGGGAGGATGCTGCTGGGCCGTAGGTAGAGGGAGGCCAAGAAGATTGGTGAGCTGAGATTAAGGGAGGAGTTTCTAGAGGGGCTGTTAGGCTGAAGTCAGAAGTAGGCCCAGAGGATAACTGAGCTAGAAGGGGGGATATGGGGGGGTTTGCTACTGGGCCGAAAATGGTATTGGGCCCAGTCAGAATTGGATTGTGGTATGGAGAGGTAGATTGGGTAGTTTTGAGTAATGTAATGGGAAGAGAATCATCTAGAAAATGGTAGGTTTGGGGAGAGGTTGTATAGGAGCGGGAAAAGGGGAAGGTGGCCTCATCAAAAAGAACATGTCGAGATATAATAATTTTACGAGACGATAAATCATAGCACTTGTAACCCCGATGAGAGGAGGGGTATCCCAAGAAGACACATGGAGCGGAACGAGGTTAAAGTTTATGGATAGTAGTAGAGGGAAAGAGAGGAAAACATAAACACCTAAAGACCCGTAAATGTGTATAGGTAGGAGATGTATGATAAATAATATGAGTGGGAGTGAGATTTCCAACAAGTTTGGAAGGAAGAATATTTAGGAGATAAGTGGCCGTATTTAATGCGTGAGGCCAAAAATACGGTGGAAGAGAAGCATGACATAAAAGAGTACGCACAATGTTGTTAATATAGTGTATTTTTCGTTTGGATTTTCCATTTTGAGAAGAAGTGTAAGGACAAGAAAAACAAAGAGTAATACCCCGAGAATTACAAAATTGTTGAAACATTTTATTGTTGAATTCACCCCCGTTATCACATTGGAGAGATTTTATTTTAAGTTCAAATTGGGTGTGAACAAAAATATGAAAATTCACAAACACATCATATACTTGAGATTTGCGATGTAAAGGGAAAGTCCTCAAAAAAGTAGAATAATCATCAAGAAAGAGAACATAGTATTTATAACCCGAAGGACTAGAAATTTAAGACGTCCATAAATCACTATGAATAATATCAAAAGGTTTACTACTCATAGATATCGAAGTAACAAAAGGAAATTGAATATGTTTTCCCAAAGGACATGAATGACAAACAAAAATAGGATCTTTATTACATTGAATCAAACTAGAAGAATACAAGGGATTCAAAATTGCATTTCCCCGATGACCTAAGCGGGAATGCCAAATACTAGTAGAAAAAGCGGAAAAAGCAGATGATGTAGATGAAGAGGTGGAAGCTCCATGTGTTGATAGGAAAGGATAAAGATCACCCATGCTATTAGATCTCAGAACGATGTTCCTCGTGGCTAAGTCATTCATAGAAAATCCAAAAGGATCAAATTCAACGGAAACCATATTATCATGAGTAAATTTACGAACAGAAATTAAGTTTTTAATAAGTTTAGGCGCATGTAAGACATTTTTGAGGGTGAGGGGTTTTTTGGAAGAGGGAAAAGAAATATGCTCGTGACCGTAAACCGGAATCATATTACCATTACCAACAACAATAGCATTATTAAATTGATGCTTTAAAGGAGAATAAGATAAGAAATTACCTTGAGATCGAGTCATGTGAGGTGTGGCACCGGTATCCATGTAAAATTGCTCATTCGGAGAGATCAATGAAAGAGCATTCATGGCTTGATCAATGTCCGTAGGAACATAACTCTTAGATGTACTACTCCCGATGTGATAATTTTGAGCCGCTCTTGGACCAAGATTTCCAGCAGTTGATGAATTGTTTTGAGATTTTGAGGGAGCCCATGGTGTTGTAGGAAATGAGGCAGGAGGTGAGGCCCATTGCTGACCAACCTGGTAAGGCCATGAAGAATAATCAAATGGCCCAGAATAAGGAGACCCTCTGCTGGGCCGGTTACCAAAATAAGGAGGGAAACTGGGATGGAATTGGTGCTGCTGGCCAAATCGGTTGGAGAAGCCCTGGTGGCTTCCACGGTTGTTCCGACCAACACATTGGGAAATGCGGCCACCACGTCGGGAAGCGCGGCCACCATGTTGGTGATAGGGACCTCGGGATTCGAAATTTTTAGAATTTTCGGAAAGAGAGCCTTTAGGTGTAGTAACGAGCACCAAATCTTGAAGAAAAGGAGTGTCTTTCTTGTGTGAGTGTTCTTCTAATTCAAGCATGGACCGAAGAGTTTCAAAGGAAGGAACGGGAGACATACGTTGAACCAAGGATCATAAAGTTTTTTATATTCGGAAGTCAAACCTTGTAGAACTTGAAGGGCCAATCGATTGTCGGAAATGAAAGTGCCAAGATTGGTAAGAGATGTAGCAATATGTTCAAGCTCGTTACAATATGCCTTCACGTTCGGGAAATTAGCAAGGGAAGTCTCATTAAATTGAGACTCAAGATGAAGAACACGGGAAGTTTTATTATTTTGAAAATTGTTCTCAATTCGGGTCTAAGCATCAAAATCACTATCTTTGGGACGGACAATTGATTTAAGAAGAGAGGGACTAATAATGCCATAAATCCATGTGCGAAAAATATCAACGAGACGTTGCCAATCGGAGTCTTTAGGATCCGATTTTTTTGAGGAGTCTTCGGGAGTAATATGAGAGTCAACAAGATGAGCCCGACAATGAAGCTCGAAAAGGGTAACCTAAGTATGAAAATTCGAGCCATCTTCTTCAAGTTGAATAGGGACACAAGTTTTGATGTTATAGACCAAAGTAGCGAGATGGATTTTTGAAGGGGAAGCCATGAGAAAAAGAGAGAAAGCAAGGTGGAGAAAAAAAAAACATTTTCAAGTGTAGCAGCAGGAGGGCTGGGCAGCCGGTGCAAAATGGAAAAAAAAAAGTTTAAGGGATCAAAAAGAGATATCTATGCTCTGATACCATGTAAGAATGATTTGGTTGTCATTCTCATTAATTGGAATAAGCATATATACAAACTTACAATCTAGTTTTAGGAAACTAAATATTTACATAATATCCTACTCAATCATAATCCTGTGCTTCTGTTACACTATTAGAAGGAGTGGAAGGCACATAAAGAGGATTTGGTAGGGAGCTTGTTACTCTCTTAGGTCTCCCACGTGGTTTTCGCCTTGCAACAGAATGTTCCACCAAGGAGCGTACACAAGAGACATTATTAAGTTCCACCTCAACCATTGGATCGAAACCATCCACATCGAAAGGCATAGAGTCCGAATCACCCAAGTTCCTGCTTAAAACG